>CM059202.1:38729430-38751715 GCA_030323885.1 Branchipolynoe longqiensis
GTAAGATATGTGACTACCCGAACGCACCCAATGTAATACCGGATGACGTCAGAGAGAACTAAGGTAAATAAAGTCAGTTACATAACAAGACTCAAGGTGTTGATATGTCTTTCACATGGTGTCAGATTGTAAGGAAGAACAATGGCGTTGCACGGATTGAAACCTCCAGGTCCGTTGAACCTGGATGAGAAAATGGCAATCAACTGGAGACAATGGTTGCAATCTTATGAAATTTACGCCATAGCAGCAGGTATCTCATCGAAAGCGGAGAAGTGCAATGTTGCGTATTTCTGCATGTCGCAGGCGCAGAGGCACAGAAAATATACAGAACATTCACGACGGAAATCACTGAAAGAGACAAGATCGCCCCACTCATAGCCGCCTTCACGCATTATTGCGAGGGGAAGACAAACCTCACCGTCGTACGGTACGAATTTAACTCATTTAACCAATCGCATGAATGTATGGATTCCTACATTAGGGAATTAAAACACAGGATCGAATACTGTTGCTACGGTCAACTGGAATCATCGTTACTGTGTGACAGGATTGTCTGCGGTGTAAAAGACAATACGTTACGCAATAAGCTGTTACAATCGCCCAACCTCACAGTCGAAGAATGCATTCAACTATGTCGGTTAAGCGAAAATAAGTCTGCTCAAGTCGTCACGCCAAAGGAGGATCAACCAGTCGACACGGTCATGACAAGGTACAGTGGAGGCGAACGGACATCAAGAGGCGCGTCACCTTGGTTACACCAAACAACAAGTCGAGGGCGACCAGCAACTCGGGAGTCAAGTAACAAATGTGGCCATTGTGGATACGGCCATGCCAAGGGGACGTGTCCAGCACGGGGAAAAGAGTGCATGGGATGCCATAAGATCGGACATTTCATCAAGGTATGTCGAGTGCAACGTGACTCGATGAGAGGCGCACCTGTGTACGAGATTGACGTCGCGAATGACAACGCTGATCAACAATCTCATTCAAAATCGGAGAGCGACGATGATGTTGACTTGTTTGTAGGCACATTGTGTACAAGTGGTGTGATGAACAGTGAGTTATGGTACTCATCATTTGAGGTACATGGACAGGTAATCCGATTCAAATTAGACACTGGGTCGGAGGCGAATATTTTACCATTAAGGATGTGCAACACAATGCGTAATGTTTGTTTAAGCCCTTCCAGGTGTCATCTAGTGACATACGGCGGTCATAGAATTCGACCTCAAGGCGAGGTTACTCTGGATGTCAATGGTCACAGGTTAAAATTCCAAGTCACAGATGCCGGTTGTGCCATACTAGGGAAACAGTCGTGTGTAGAATTAGGATTGCTAGCATGCCTGAACGTCGTAGATACCGTGGAAGGTGACAGGCCAGCACAAGAATTGGTAAGAAAATATTCAACAGTATTTAAAGGTCTCGGTTTAATTAAAGTAAATACCCAAATTTACATTGATGAAAGTATCATTCCTGTCATTGACCCTCCACGTCGAATCCCACTGGCAATTATTGATGATGTAAAGAAAGAATTAAAACGCATGTTAGAGTTAGGGGTCATAGTCAAACAGGATGAGCCTACTCCTTGGGTGAATTCAATGACTATTGTACGTAAGCCTAATAAATTAAGAATTTGTCTAGATCCCACAAATTTAAACAAAGCAATTCTACGAGGCCCTTATCCAGTTAGAACAGTGGAAGAAGTAATTGCAACTATACATGGGGCCAGGTATTTTTCGGTGTTGGACGCAAATAGCGGGTACTGGCAAATTGAGTTAGACGACAACAGTTCCAGGCTATGTACCTTCAACACCCCATGGGGTAGATTTAGGTTTACTCGACTTCCATTTGGCATTAAGACAGCTGGGGACATCTTCATACAGGAAATGAATAATATCCTGATGGGATTACCTGGAGTTCATGTCGTGACCGACGACATTCTGATACACGGGAGTACAATAGAAGAACACAATACACGCTTAGAGGCGGTATTGCAAAGGGCAGCTCATGTAAACCTGAAACTGAACCCCAAGAAGTCGAAAATTTGCAGAGAATCTGTAAATTACGTAGGTCATGTAATTACCTCAGAGGGTATTAAACCTAACGAAGATAGGGTCCAGGCCATTGTGGACATGCCCAGTCCCACTGATAAACCGGTGTTGCAACGGTTTTTGGGCATGATTGGTTATGTAAATAAATTTATACCAAACATGGCAAACATAACTAAGCCATTAAGAGAAATATTAAAGAAAAACGTATGTTGGCATTGGGAAGAAAGACATGAAGAAGCTTTTGTGAAACTGAAACATTTATTGATGACTGCACCTGTTTTGAAATTTTTTAACGGTAAAGAACATATTGTGCTACAGGTTGACGCATCAAAGTTTGGTTTAGGTGCAACACTTTTTCAAAACAACTTGCCTGTGGCTATGGCGTCCAAAGCTTTAGACAAAACTCAAGTGAGTTATGCCGTGATCGAAAAGGAGCTCTTAGCCATATGTTTCGGATGTCATAAATTTCATGACTACATTTATGGAAATGAAATTACTGTCGTAACAGATCACAAGCCTTTGGTAGCCATAATGCTAAAACCGATACACTCGTTGTCCGCCCGCATGCAACGCATGCGGATGAGATTACAAAATTATAACATTTTAGTGACATATTTGAAGGGTACGGATTTGTTTTTTGCAGACACCTTGTCAAGAGCCCATACGTCCAATGTAAATCCGGACGACCTATACGACAAAGACATTTCTGTGGCAGCCGTTGATTGTAATGCTGATATCATCCAGGACATTATAATTCAAACAAAACTAGACAAAACACTAATGAAGGTACGCGACCTAACAATACAGGGTTGGCCCATAAATAACAAGTTACTAGACACTGATGTTCAAGCATTTTTTAGGTTTAAGGATGAAATTACCACATCTGATGACCTGATGTTAAGAGGTGAACAGATCATTATACCTAAATCCATGCATAAAGAGATGTTGGTGAGGCTACACGAGGCCCATTTGGGCGTGGTAAAAAGTAAACAATTGGCTCGGGACACAGTGTTTTGGCCAGGATTAATGAGCACATTAGAAAACGTTGTCCTGCGGTGTAATGTCTGCCAACAATTTAGGAACATGCCGTCTAAAGAACCTTTAATAAGTCATGATATACCAGATGTGCCATTCCACAAAGTGGGGATAGACTTGTTCCATGTTAATGAAAAAAACTACATAATCATTGTCGACTATTACTCTAAGTTTCCTGAGATTATAGAATTGTTCGCAACGACAAGTAAAGCTATTATAAGTGTTCTAAAGCAAACTTTTGCACGGTATGGGATTCCAAGATATGTTGTGTCAGACAATGGTCCCCAATTTTCGAGTGGTGAGTTTCAAGAGTTTGCTAAGTTGTTCGGATTCCAATCAGTCTTTACGAATCCTATGCACGCCCAAAGTAACGGCCAAGCTGAACGATATGTCCAGACATGCAAGCGCATGATCAAGAAGTGCTTCAAAGATAATACTGACATTGACATAGCCATGTTGAATTATAGAAACACAACTTTAGAAGGGATAGGGGCATCGCCAGCTCAGCTATTGATGTCGAGACGATTACGGTCTCGGATTCCAGTGTTAAACAATCAACTCCAACCTACAGTACAAACATCTAAGCTAAATGAAATGAAAGGGAGACAAACGACACAAAAGAAATATTTTGACAAAAAGGCGGGCAAGGAACAACCGGTATTACAAAAAGGAGACAAAGTCAGGTCCCGAGATCAAAACAATGATTGGAAAAGAGGTCAAATTGTAGACACAAGTAACACTAGTAGGAGGGATTACAGTATACGAAATGAACACGGTAATACATTGAGAAGAAATCGGAAATTCATCTATAAGTGTCCCCAATCGACAGTAAATAATAAGAGGGGCGTAGCAATAGAAGGAAATTTACAACATACAAAAACACAATTACCTTACATTTCACGATACGGTAGAACCGTTAAACCCACTAATCGTTTCCAAATAGGTAATACGTAAAACATCGTCCATTAGGTCAAATGACCACGTCACATCGTGATAGAGCTATGTACACCGTTCATTGGTGCTTTATATCACGTGACGCACCGTTCACTGGGTCAATCTAAGAAGGGACGCAATATTCAAGGGATAAGAATAGACGAGTTTTGATAAACGTGGAGACGCTACGTGTATTGAATTCATTATACACATCATGAACACATCAAGTGAGTTATCTATCATAAGTTACCGTTATGTTTTCAATGTCTAGCATTAATTATGAAGAGGAACACACACACACCCATATCATATCATAATAAAATGATGGTAATGGCATACTCTTATCAGCGACGCTAAACGAGAGTGTGTGTGTGCACTTCATGTTTCAATAAAGTCAAATTCGCGTATCGTACGTAGTAGGCTAAGATTTATATATATATATATATATGTGTATGCAACTAAGTACAAAAGGGGATGTCATGTTATGTTCGCACTGGGTAAACAAATGAATACATGTATCATCTCATATACGTGGTATGGGCGGACGGGATACATAGGGATAATATCTGTTGGTTCAACAATCATTATCGAGAAAGGGAGATGTAAGATATGTGACTACCCGAACGCACCCAATGTAATACCGGATGACGTCAGAGAGAACTAAGGTAAATAAAGTCAGTTACATAACAAGACTCAAGGTGTTGATACGTCTTTCTTGCTGGACCCGGATGTGCTTACCTCTCCCTAGCCTGCGGCTAGCGTGAGGCTATATACCGAGGTAATATATATATGTATATAAATTGGTATTCTACGTTTCAAACATGAGCTGAAATGAGCTAAGACTAACAGATTTCATAACTGCACTCAGTGTCTTAGCATGAGCCATGTGCTTCGCTCGAGTTTCTTTTGCTGCCACACATCCCAGAATGCACCACGCGGCTAAATTTACGAACCCGTCTATGGGGAGGGCAGTTTATCACATTTTCATGCTGGTTGCGCCTGGTGGTAAAACCCCATAAATTTCATACTTATGATCCCACGACTGTCGCAGCTTTTATTGCCCCTTTCAGACGGGTGGTTGGTGGGAAAACCCCATAAAGTTATACCACTATTTTATTACAGGTTTTAATGCCGGGATGTGATCAAGCGGACAGAGTGCAAGATTTATGTTTGTTTTGGGATTTATATATTTATATATATATTATATATATATATATATTAGTCTAATCAGCATCAATCAATCTAATCAGCATATCTTAGCATCTGTATTTTGCTCTAGCCAAATCTAGTGTTAGAACTGGTATAGCCAGTTTATGGGTATTAACATCCGTAGGGATAGTAAATAGGTAAGATTCATCAGATATTGGTTATATATTTCTTTGAAAAAAGTTCCTGTTGACACATTTGACATTTAAAAAATTTAGAACAAGAATTAAAAATGGTGGTGTGAATGTGAGGCTATAGCCGTGTTCACACCCACAACTTTAGGCCGAACTAGATGAGGCGAACTAGATGCGGCGAACTAGTGTCGTGTCCACACACGGAGCGGATTAAGGCGGAAATTGATATCTGCGCATGAGCAAGTCCAGACTAACCAGCGCCATTTTGGGTTCGTCGACGCCGGCACGAGAGAGTGTGGGTTCGACCTAGATATGTAATGACTGAATCGTATTGGTTTGGAACGGTCAAAACTTCTGCTGTGCAGTGAAACCCTCAAAATAAATGATGAAAAAAATATATGTGCACCTCTAGCAGGTTCATAGACCAAATTTACCGAAAAGTCAACAAACTAAGGTCTCGACTGTGACGTCCTTAATCCGCCTCATCTAAACCGCTACCGTCCACACAGGCACTATGGGTCGACTCAAGCTAGTTTGCTTCATTTAAACCACCACGCGAGGCGAACTAGATGAGACGAACTACATGAGGTGACTCAGCCCTAATCCGCCTCAACATCGGGTTCACACGACCAATGTGAGCCGACTTAGATTAGGCGCACTAGATGAGGCGAGTTAACGCCAAGGTGTGAACACGGCTTAAGACTAAGTAAAGTGACTGATTGTTTTGTGGGGAATTTTATGTTTCTAAAGGCCCTGTCACACTACGACGCTTCTCGCCAGCGACTCGGCGACGTGTGGTGTTTTGGGGCGAAAATGGGTGAAATATCGAGACACGCTGGGGGCGCGTTATGCACGCGTCGGTTCACGTCGGTACACTATCTTTGACGTTGATGGTCGGCGCAAAATGCTGGCATGCGCTGTTGGTCGACCAAGGTCTTAAGCGTGTCAAAAAAAAAAAAACGACCGGCAGCGCGCGCAAATATATGGGTAAGGACGTTAGGCGCACGTCGCGCTGCGTTGGACGCGCCGGAATAACGTTATGGGAACGCTAGGCAGACGCTGCGCGTGCGGGAGGGTCGTTCCCAACCGTTGCGGCAAACTGGAGCATTTTTGTTTTACTCCCTAGCAACATTTAAGGTTATATGAAGACGTAGGGCCAAACTTCTTTTTTTTTTTCCCCCAAACACGTCGACACACATTGGCGGCGCGCTACTAACACGCTACTCACATGCTGCGCCAACGTCCAATTTCACCATATTTCCAATATCTTTAACGTTTCTCGACGCGCAAGATAGTATTTTCAACGCTGACGGGTCGCCGGGAGAAACGTCGTAGTGTGACAGCCCCATTAGCTAAAAATGGTTAACTATGGATATATTGTGTGAGTGAATCCATGTTTATGCCTTATTGCTCTGTATTTCTATTCATTTTGAATACAAGTTTTGCACTGCCCTTATCGGCAAACTCAGTGTCAGGGGAGGGGGGGGGGGGTTATTTTGCTCTCGACGCACTTTTCAGCGCATGCGCAGTCGGAATTACGAACCCGTCTATAGGTGGAGCTGATTGCAAGATCGAGTGGATGTTGTCTGGTTTAGCCGTCGGCCCACTGTCTGGATGTTTGTTGGGGCTTTATGTTCTAGCAACATTTAAGGTTATTTCAGGCCTTTCCCGGGTGGTAACTGGCGACTTTTTAGTGCTGCCCAACTGGGAGACTGGGTCGCTTCTCCATGGGAAGCTTGTGTTCTACCAATTCGGCCAGTTCAAATCCCAGCCACGTCAAACCGATGACTTACAAAATTGATACTTGTCGCTACCTAGTCTGGTGCTCGGCATTAGTAGGATAGTGCATGGACTGGTTAGCCGAGTACCAGGATAATGTAACTGAATTGGAAATCGGGTCATGGTGCTGGTGGCCTGATTTCCCAGTGGGGCAACACTAAAAAGTCACCATGAGTGCGTACTGTCACAAGTCAGTATCGATCGTTATTTGACCTTAGATGTTACCAGGATGTAAAATTCCCACAAACAAGCTCAACCATTATGGACATCATTAAAAGAGTAAGATTGACCACGTGGTAGGACACCGAAAATGCCCCCCCCCCCCCCCCTCTACCCCCAAAAGAAGCTAATGCTGCGTTCATACGGTCCTCGTGAACACAGTGAACTTCCCAGTTACTGCTGGTGAACACGACCATGTAAACTGAGAGCGTTCATTTGGTAATTCCCGGTAAACACATTTCATGCTGGGCGATAATAGAGGAATTGTCAAATCTTGATACAGAAAAAGTGAAATATCTCTAAAACCACACCACCTAGAAACAAATTGCTTGGTACACATATAGAAAACATCTTTACCAAAAACATTATATCAAATTTATAAGGTTAGGGTTCTTGATTTCTATTAATTTTGAATAAAACTAATGTTTTGCACTGCATGGACGGCGGAAACTGCGACACCGCCATTTCTTCGCGAGTGGTGAGTATAAGGAGCAGCTTACAAAATCTCCAGTTCACAGGTGGTGTTCACCAGTTGTGAAGTCACTTGAACGCAATTCACAGGTTGTGAAGTCGGAAACACCATATTCACCAGTTCATATGAATGCAGCATAACACCTCACTCCACTGAGCTTGATTATAACTTTGACCATGTGACAACAGTGTTCTTGAAAACGCCTTGAATTTGAAGGTCTTTCTAGAAAAAGCCTTACATTTGGGAATACCCTGAAACCTTGAAAATTGACCAAATACAGAAAAATGTTGGGGGCAGAGATAGGGAAAATTTGATCGATAATATTAATAGTGTTTTGAATGGCTAGGTGTTTTGCTTATTAACTAATATAGGACAATTGTTCAAGTATAATAAAGATGTTGATTCCCTAGTTGTTCGTTGGCTTTATATTATAAAACAAATTATTTAAAAAAACTAGTGTACAGAAACCTGGTCATGTAGGACCATAAATAGTTGAGATGTATAAAATTATTAGTGTCATATTTTTCGGCCTTAAAAAATAAATTTCTTACCCGAAATGGCCCTAAAAAAACCCTAAAATTTGGTTGCTGAATAGATGCATGAACCGTGGATAATCTCTATGTACATTCAGTACTTTTTCAGACTCATATTTGGAGGGCCAAACCACATTACTTTTGTAGTAACGCGTACTGACCTCAGGTGAAGTACCACATACAGAACTAAATGTAATAACAGGATGGATACCGACTTGTGACAGTGCGCACTCATGCCGACTTTATAGTGCTACCCCACTGGGAGACCAGACCACCAGCACCATGACCTGATATCCCACTGTCACATTATCCTGACACTGAGCCAACCAGTCCTTGCCCTATCCTAATAATCCCGGATGCCAGGCTAGGAAGCGACAAGCATAAATTTTTAAGTCATTGGTTTGACTCGAATCCCACTGTCTACTGAAATGGGAGATGGGTGCTTAACTCATTTGGTCATCTCGTTTGGGTCAGTAGGGTGATTGCACCAGGGATCATGGGTGGTCTAATGGTTAGAATGTTGGACCTGGAATGTTGGAGCTTTGGGTTTTGAAGATTGCTCTCAGTTCAATTTCCCCTTCATTTACGAAACCCACAATAGGTGCAATGCTTACATTTGCACACAAACTCCACCCACCCCACCAAAAGAAGCCACCAAAAAAGACTCCCCATGACATTGCTTCCACATTCTATAGTGTTGAACCAGCTCTGCAAACATGCAGGAGAACACTATCTACCACAGGTTGTTGATTTGTGAGAGAGAAAAAAAGTGTTTTATTTAACGACGCCTCTAGAGCGCATTGATTTTCATATCATCGGGTATTGGATATCAAACATATGGTCATTCTGGCATATTTCTTTGGAGGAAACCCGCCGCCGCCACATAGGCTACTCGTTCCGATTATAAGCAGAAAGTTGTCTTTTATATGCACTTTTCCACACACAGGACAGCACATACCACATCCTTTGATGAAAGATCAGACGGGATGGCCGAATGAGGTAGAGCATCTGTCTCCCATGCTGGTAGGTCGTGGGTTCGAACCCTGGTCGAGTCAAACCAATGACTTAAAAATTGATACTTGTTGCTTCCCAGTGGGACAGCACTATAAAGTCCCCATGAGTGTGCACTGTCACAAGTCGGTACCCATCCTGATATGACCTTAGATGTTGCTAAGACATAAAACAACAACAAACAAACAATCCTTTGATGAACCAGTTGTGGAACGTAAAATAGCCCAAACTGCAAATGGGTCCACTGAGCAGGATCGATAGGATGACCCACACCTTCACAGGTGGACAATACCGCCTGAGCTACGTCCCGCTCCTTGTAGGTCCTGTAAGTGTAAGTTCACTACCTGAGTATTTGTAATAGCAAGGATGAAACTTACAAATCTAAGGGGCTGACTGTAGTGAAGTACACTCACCACCTCAGAATTTTTTTTACATACACAGGTAGGCAGGGGTAGGTGGATGGCATCATCATCATCATGCTGTCGGTCGCGATGCGACAAAGACTGCTTTCATTACTTGACTGCCACTCTCCATTGTGCGGTTGTACATTTCATGAAAGCTGCCTGCAAAAGTGTTGAAGTGCTGCTGGCTTTTGCAAGTTACCAGCGGCACTCTCTCGGGGAGCAAATAGAGGTTTCACACCGGCAAGAACATGTCAAGACAGGCGCAAAACTATTTGTCCCTGCAGTGGCTGGTCGGGAGATGGTGGGAGTTCCATACATCAACCGCCCTTAATGCTGCCACAGTGACATGGTTTTCTGTTCAGCGTTTGCTCCCTTAGCCTTCGGTTCTGTCAAGAACCTGTACCACAAGGCAGTGGTTTACAACTCTGCAGGGCAAGGGCGTCAAACTCCCTGAGGTATTGTTATACCAACACCTGCATACCCAGGTGGATGGCAGACGGTATTTAAATAGCCTAATGGTTAGGACGATAACCACAGAGTGGCAGAGATGTTAGTTCGAGTCCCGCTCTAGGTGCAATATTCACCTTCATTTGCCAATAACCCCAGAAAAAATCTTAGCAATAATTAATATTAAATCCGCAAAATATCCCTATATATCAATCTGCACATATTCACCCCTCCTTGCACCTTAACTGTGCTGGGTAGTAAAACACCATACATTTTTTACTTAATGCTACCCCGTGCTCTCGGTAGTTTTATTACCCTTATAAAGCTGCTGTTCTAAGGTGGGAAAACCCCATAAAAGCACACAGTACTCGTATTCTTTATGGCGTAATAATGCTCGGTGGTGCCCAAGCAGACAAACCCAACAAATCGGTGACTGTATGGACCGAAGAAACTTTTTTTTTTTCTTTTTTTTTTTTTTAAAGCAAAGCACTTAACCCAAATTTTATTCTATTTATCCATCTTAGATACTTGTGGATTACCTGATGATTCGGAATAAAATTTACAGAATAATCACTGAATTTGTCTTCCCAGAATTTGGATATCTACTTTGAGAAAACCATTAGGCAGAGAGGCCTCAAACCAATGGGGGACCTCCGACTTTTTAGTTCAAATTTGTGCCGTTAGCGTCGCCACTGAACGAGTGGGCCTATTCGGCACACTGTCACACTGCAAACTTAATGGCAGTGAGCAATCTTCATACAGAAAAAGTGAAATATCTCTAAAACCACACTACCTAGACACAAAACGCTTGGAAGACATATAGAAAACATATTCACCGAATAAATTATATTAAATTTATATGGTTAGGGTTGTGCATTTCTATTAATTTTGAATGAAATAGACGTTTTTCACTGCGCGTACCGACAAACTCAATGCATTGTCAATGGCAGTGAGCAATCTTCATACAGAAAAAGTTTAATATCTCTAAAACCACACCACCTAGAAGCAACCCGCTTGGAACACATATAGAAAACATATTCAATGAATAGATTATATTAAATTTATAAGGTTAGGCTTCTGCATTTCTATTAATTTTGAATAAAACTAACATTTTGCACTGTGCGTACCGGCAAAGTCTATGCATTGTCAATGGGTGTGAGCAATCTTCATACAGAAAAAGTTAAATATCTCTAAAACCACACCACCTAGAAGCAACCCGCTTGGGGCACATATAGAAAATATATTCAACGAATAGATTATATTAAATTTATAAGGTTAGAGTTCTGCATTTCTATTAATTTTGAATAAAAATTGACGTTTTGCACTGCGCGTACCGGCGAACTCAGTGCATTGTCAATGGCCGTTTAGGACCACTGGTACCGATGCGCCATCTAGTGTCAACAAATGAACTACTCCGGATGTCCCCCATTAGGTCAATCTCATGACCTGATTAGTTGTGCCCTCATTCTAAGTACCCTATGTAGCTTTGTCAGATTTGATGACGTCTAGTTGGTCGTAATGCGTAGCATTACGTTTGATGCGAGGAGAGGAAGAGACCCTCCCCCGCCCCGCGCTGTCGCGCTGCATTCTCACCTCGGCAGACGGCGCGGCGCGCCGCCACCTCCCCCGCCCTCCGCGTCGCGCAGCACTCACGCCTCACCCGACGCCGCTGCTCGCCACCTCTCGCCCTCCCCCGGGCCGGCAGCTTTCACACTCACCTGCTGTCGCCCCTCCCTTCTCCCCTTATAAGGTCGCCCCCCGGCCTCCCTCAGGCACTCGCCCTCCTGCCGTCTCCCTGCTCCCCTGTTTTCACCACCCACCCACCCTACACTCCTCCTACCTTCCTCTTCCAGCGGTGGAGGGCTCCTCGGCACCCCCTCACTCCTCTGACACTTGATCTCTGAGTCTTCTCATTACTCCGCTCCTCATGAGTTTCCTTACCTTTATCACATTATTCATTATTTTACCTCTATTTATCCTCTTGTTACTCTGTAAGCCCTGTATGCTCTGTCTGAGGCGAAAATAAACACGCTTTATTTCCACCCCCGCCTCCTCTCTTCCTTTTCGCGCATCAAAGTTTGATGACACCATACCATGGTGTCATGACCTTTTTGTCACAGATCTACTGGAGTAGTTTCAAAGTCTATGCACAGAGGTGAATTGAATATTTTATTATCATTTAAAATCACATAGGGGAAAACATTTTGTTGAATGTAAAAGGTGGTGTTCTCTGTGGTGGAGTGGTTAGAGTGTCTTTTTTCTAGGTCAGACTCCTAATCTGAAAGTCGGTGGTTTGATTCCCTGTGCCCCCCAACCTCTGCCAATTTGGATTTCCACCGCTGTGTATAACCAGAGAGCATGTATATAGATGAGAGGGACAACTCCCGCGAAAATCGGAAACACAGGCTACAGTGGCGCTCCTGGCGGTTATTGTTGAACAAGCCTTGAGTTTGCTGGTACGCGCAGTGCAAAACATTAGTTTTCTTCAAAAATTACTAGAAATCCAGAACCCTAACCTTATACATTCAATATAATCTTTTTAGTAAACATGTTTTCTATATGTATTCCAAGCGGCTTGTGTCTAGGTCATGTAGTTTTAGAGATATTTGACATTTTCTGTATGAAGATTGCTCACCGCCATTGACAATGCATTGAGTTTGCCATACGTGCAGTGCAAAACGTTTATTTTATTCCAAATTAATAGAAATCAGAACACTAACCTTATAAATTTAATATAATCTATTCATTGAGTATGTTTTCTATATGTGTACCAAGCGATTTGATTCTAGGTGGTGTGGTTTTAAAGATATTTGACATTTTCTGTATGAAGATTGCACACGACCATTGACAATGCCTTGAGTTTGCCAGCTGTGTCTAAAAGTGTTCAACAACCACCACTTGGAGTGCCACAGTCGGCAGCTGTTACACGTTCTACTATCACAGTTGTCCCTCTCATCTATATACACACTCTCTGGTATAACTTACAGCGTCATCAAAGGCCAGTTGCTCTCATACCATGTCTATGTGGTGTGGGAGGTTAAAAATCCCTTGGGTTGGTAAAAGTGTAGGCTCAGGCTTTCTATCGACAAACTGTCTAATGGTGAAAACAAGTCTATTCAGACTTATCCATGATAGGCAGTATAAATCTTCAAAGAACCGAAGGGGAATTGAACCCCCAAACCCAGATGTCAAGTTCCACACCTATAACCACTAGACTACAGAATCAACATATAATGTCCTGCCTCAGTTCAGACTATTTGTTGTGTTGTGTGTATATACATACATACATACATGCATACATAGTCTACATACATATATGCACATCATTTAGTATTACTACTAGTATTAGTAATAGTATTGAATGCTATGTGTATACAGTAAAACCTCTCTAACCGACCACCTTCACAGATCGACCACTCCCCTATATCGATCGCTTTAGTTGGGTCCCAACAATACCATTGTAACCATATTCTAACTCCCTAAAGCGACCACCTCCCTAAATGGACCAATTAAAGTCGGTCCCGAGGTCGGTCGGTTTAGAGAGGTTTTACTGTATATATATTTAGATTTATATACATGTAGGT
This sequence comes from Branchipolynoe longqiensis, assembly GCA_030323885.1. Taxonomy (NCBI): domain Eukaryota; kingdom Metazoa; phylum Annelida; class Polychaeta; order Phyllodocida; family Polynoidae; genus Branchipolynoe; species Branchipolynoe longqiensis. Next base: position 38,743,239 of record CM059202.1, read on the forward strand.
TATGGCAAACAGAACAAGCAAACATGGGACCCTACAGACACACCTATTTAGACCTATTTCAATGTTTGTAAACATCGTGTATGCGCACAGCTTGGCTGCAGAACGAATGCACACTGCCACTGAGTTTGCCGGTATGCGCAGTGCACAACGTTTATTTCATTCAAAATTGATAGAAATGCAGAATCGTAACCTTATGAATTTAATATAATCTATTCGTTGAATATGTTTTCTATAAGTGTTCCAAGCGGTTTGTCTATAGGTGGTGTGGTTTTAGAGATATTACATTTTTCTGTAAGAAGATTGCTCACGGCCATTGACAATGCACTGAGTTTGCTGGTATGCGCAGTGCAAAACGTTTATTTTATTCAAAATTAATAGAAATGCACAACCATAACCTTATAAATTTAATATAATCTATTCATTGAATATGTTTTCTATGTGTGTACCGAGCGGTTTGTCTCTAGGTGATGTGGTTTTAGAGATATTTCACTTTTTCTGTATAAAGATTGCCCACGGCCATTGACAATGCATTGAGTTTGGCGGTATGCGCAGTGCAAAACGTTTATTTTATTCAAAATTAATAGAAATGCACAACCCTAACCGTATAAATTTACTATAATCTATTCATTGAATATGTTTTCTATATGTGTACCAAGTGGTTTGTCTCTAGGTGGTGTGGTTTTAGAGATATTTCACCTTTTCTCTATGAAGATTGCTCATAGCCATTGAGTTTGCAGTGTGTCAGTGCGTCGTCTTCCAGCCAAAAGCCGCGCGCACTGACCTAGATACCCGTGCTGACGTCACATGAAATAGGACCACCTCCACAGATATCGATCGCCTTATGTGGGTCCCAATAGTACCATTGTAACCATATTCTAATTCCCTAAACATACCACCTCCCTAAATGGACCACTTAAAGTCGGTCCCAAGGTCGGTCGATTTAGAGAGGTTTTACTGTATATATATATATATATATATATATATATATATATATATATATATTTTACCTTGGTACTACGCCTCTGGCTAGCCTAAGGCTAGGGAGAAGGAAGCACTCCGGGTCCAGCAATTAGCATAATTTACTCACAACGGGAGGATGTTGTGGATAAAGCTCCGGCGTTTTAAAAAAAACCTAAAACGATGGAAATTCAAGTAAGTACATTGTTTTTGATTGTTATTATGATGTTTAAAGCAATGCTCTATGTTATTAACATGAAAGTACAACTTTTAAGTAGTTTTATTAATGTTTTTTCGTGTTATTAGATGCCGTCCGTTGCCGAACAGAGAGGTGGCTGGCTGGAGCCAGTCATCGTGTTTTTTGCCGCCTGTTGCCGAACGGAGAGGTGACTGGTTGGAGCGAGTCATCGCTTGGATAATCCTGGGTTTCTTTTATGGATTCGCCATTGGATTTTATCCTGGGGCTCTTTCATGGATTCCCCATATTTAGGCGTACCTCCGAGCTTCGTAGCATTTTCTCCAACTTGCTGGCGCAGTAGCCGCGGGTGGGAGAAGTGTACGGAACAGAGAGTGTGGGAGGGAATGATACACTGGTCCTACCCCTCGTTTGGTTTCGGTTTGGTTTGTCCGGCTGAAGACCTTACGACAATTTAGCTTACAAACGTCTGTATTAAAGCCGATGTAAATACGGATTTAGTACCTATATGTTGCTTTGCACATTTTCCCACACATTCTGACAAAAATTCCTTTGGTGTTTTGCAAACGGGCGAGATGGCCACGAAGTGGAGTAAAACTGATACATTGCACATGCTCAGTGACGATGACGCAACACCTGGAATGGGGTCAACTCACTCACGCGAACAGTCGCCTGACCCGGGGCCATCTAATTTAGACGACAGGGTTACCTGACTAGTCCAGCAATGCTTGGGCGAGATGTTGCCGAAACAACAGCGACATAAACAAGCCTTATCGGAGGAATCCGATTGGGAGGACTGGTCGGATCAGGAACCGCCCACGGATGACTCAGAAGAGGTGGACTTTTCTTCTCGAAAGAGGAAACATAAAAGAAAGGCAGAATCATCTGTATATATATATAGAGCCTTGTGGCAAAGCCACTGCAGTCAAAAAGACAAAAAAGAGCAAGTCTAAGAAGAAAAAGAAGAAGAGAAGCAAGTCTTCTTCTTCAGACTCATCGGCGGACTCAACGTCGATTGATTCAGAGTCTGACACGGAGCGAGTTTGCAAATATGCCAAAATCAGTGGAAAAGTGGTGAAAAAGATCAAGATTGAAAAGAAGAAGATAAATACTTGCACGCTGATGAGGAAGACCATACGTGGATACTTCCACACGTGTAAGCCAGCCGAAGTAATCACGAAGCTGGCTGAGCAATACACTGGGATCAAAGGCGTTCCCGAGTCAGCAGATAAAGAAATGGACGATGATGTGAATTTGAGTGATGACAGGAAAAAGTTGTCTACACACAGTACACAAAGGTGTATTGGCAGCTCTAGCGGCAATGGTTCTGGTGGCAAATAGGATGATGACGGAAAATCGTTTCCAAACTCTGTGTGCTGACATGGATTCCAGCATTGCCTTGCTGACAGCGACAAGTAATTTCTTGTCGTACAGAAGGTTTGAGAACGTCTTTAAGGCGGTTTGCACTGATGCTGGAAAGGAGGTAGCGCGCTCAAAGAAAGTAGTAGACAATGATGGGAAGGAATAAACGCTCTTCCTGCCTGCCAAACCCATCAAAGGAAAACCTCTTGACAAAACCAAAATGTTTGGAGGTCAGTTGCAATACCTGTTTAAACATGTAGAAACTGCGTCCAAGTCTGGCAAACATTTGGACGGTAAGAAGATCGACAATAACCCAAACCGTTTTTGAAAATCACGACAGGATTTTCGAGGACACCGCACAGGGCAACGAGGCCGCTTTGCAACCGGCGGGAGCTACGGTTACCAGTCACGAGGCAGAGGACACAGGCAGTCAGTCATTCGGCTGGAACGACGGCAACAGGCCATTCAAACAGACCCAGCCTCACCAGAAGTCGTTCCCCCATCAAGGGAACAAGTAGAGGCGACTACGCAAACAATAGTAAGTGTCTTCAGAGCGGGTAACACTAATAATTATGTTCCTGAATGGCAAAATATTACAGATAATCAAACAATTTTGAGTATTGTATAAGGGGTCAGAATTCCTTTAATTACTGACCCAAAGCAAACTAGAGTGCCTTTTCCTTACCGTTTTAATTCAAATGAAAAACGAGAATTAACACGAGCAGTGAATACATTTTGTGATAAAGGAATTATAGATGAAGTCACTCATGTTGAAGGAGAATTTATTTCTAATATTTTTTCGCGACCTAAACCTAATGGAGATATTAGACTAATTCTGGATTTAACCACATTAAATGAAATGGTGCAATATAAACAGTTTAAGATGTTTTCACAAGAGGCAGAGAGGGATCTAGTTACGCCTAATTGTTGGCTTGCGAGTGTCGATTTGAGAGATGCTTATTACACTATTCCTATTTATAAACAGGATAGGAAGTTGCTGCGATTTATTTAGGATGACCAACTTTATGAGTTTACATGTATACCAAATGGACTACCTTGTGCACCCCGATTATTGACCAAATTGCTAAAACCAATTTTTTCATTGGCATATTCAGGGACATATTATGTTTCCTTACATTGATGATTCCTTTATTGTTACACACACAGAACAAGCGTGTTAACAAGCAGTAAATGATCTTTGTCAAACATTTACAAAATTAGGATTTTTTATTCATAAAACAAAGTCAGTTTTTACACCAACAAAGAACTTAAAATGTTTAGGATTCTTTATTGACACGGTTAAGATGACGATAACACTTACACCACAAAAGAAAGTTTAAAGCCACTGCAGAACAACTGCTTGCTTTGAATAAACAAAAAATTAGACAAGTTGCCATTTTGGTAGGTTTAATGACAGCTTACGCTACAGCTATTTTATATGGCAAGGCTCACATTAAATCACTCGAAATCGATAAGAATTTAGCTTTGGCTTGTACCAAAGGTAAATTTGAGAGAAAATTAGCTATTTCTCAAGAAGGGATTGAAGGTATTGGGTGGTGGTTAACACATTTGCAAAATTCACCTAACCCTATTAGAATGGGGCAACCAAATATGGTAGTAACTACAGACGCTTCATTAGAAGGATGGGGAGCTCATAGGGGTAATCAAGCAACGGGAGGACGTTGGCTCGAACATGAGGCTTCCGATCACATTAATGTGTTGGAATTAAGAGCTATTTACTTAGGCTTGAGAAGTTTGGTATGAGTTCCTAAGTTTCATGAACAGGTGTTAACAGACAACAATATGGTGATGGCTTATATTAGGAATATGGGGGGTACGGCTCAAAAGCGTGCAACCACATGGCCAAACTTATTTGGAACTGGGCACAAGAAAACGGATATGGTTAACAGTGGCACATATCCCAGGCAGTCAAAATACATTAGCAGATAAGAAAAGTTGACAGTTTCATGATCATTTAGAATGGTCGTTGAATGATAACATTTTTCACAAAGTTTGTCAAAAATGGGGAAAGCCACAAGTAGATCTCTTTGCTTCACATAATAATAACAAACTTGAGAAGTATGTGTCTTGGCATCCGGAACCGGATGCTTGGAGAGTTGATGCTTTTTCCATGGACTGGAATGATGATTCATTTTATTATATATTTCCACCATTCAGCATTATCAGCAGAGTGGTTCGGAAGATCAGGATGGATCATGCTCATGCTATTCTAATAGTGCCAGATTGGGACACACAACCATGGCTGGCAGCAATAGCAATAGGAGTGAGAGACAGCATGAAAATACCAAGGGAGATAGGAAATCTTCAGCATCAAGGACCACTTATGACACATGGAGATGTGTCAACAACCCCATTGGTGGCATTCCTTTTTTGAATAAATATTTAGAACAATTTGGACTTGACAAAATAACGCAGCAGAAGCTTACAGCTCATGCGTGGAGGAAAGGAACGGTAAAATTGTACACAAGTTATTTGAAAAAGTGGGGTTTACATTGCTTAATGAAAGACATTAGAGTAATGAAACCAATTTTAGCGCAAGTCGTCAGGTTTCTCAGAATGCTTGAAGACGAAGGATTAGGATATGGTGCAATTAATGCAGCAAGATGTGCCCTCTCTATTATCTTACCAAGAATAGATGGACAGTCAATCGGTAAACATCAAGTAGTTACCTGGTTTCTTAGATCGGTATACGAAAGAAAACCACCAATGCCAAAATATAATAGGTTTTGGGATGTATCAGTAGTCTTTAAATTGTCTTGGGTCAACTATAGCTTTGTCAGTATTATGTTTTATTGGTTTAGTCAGGTGTTATAGTCAGGTTGTTGTGTTGTTTTACAATCAAGCTGTGATGTTTACAATCAAGCTTTTCAATCAATCAATCAGTAGGGTACAGCTATAATTCTCAAAAATGATAAAAAAATGGTGAGTATGTTTTATTTATAAATCCACATTTCTACCGAAAAGACTGTCAGTTGCTCAATATGAAGCCTCTCCACAGACTCTGTGACCCACAAGTCCAGTCTGGATTACGCCAAGGACCCTATAATACTAAGACGGCTCATTCCCTATCTCTCCAATGGTAATGTAAATTTTGCAGTGCCACTTTGTGGTGGGTTTGATCAGCCCAGAGATAGGTAAGTATGAAATATACACATCAATATGAAATTGCTATGAACAAATACACATCATCATCATCATCATCACACATCTTTCACATAATATAGCAAATATTTAACCAAGAGAACAGCCAGCGCACCAAGTGGTGGGTTTGATCATTTTGATTACACAGTACAGTACAGGCTGAGTGGGCCGCCTTAGTATTATAGGGTCTTTGATTACGCTCTGCTCATGAGTCGCGGAAATCGTGTAAAAACACCCAAAACCAATCTGTTTAGTTCTGCCCGGTGCTGCCACCTAGCGTGGTGGTCGTGGTGATCCTACCAAATGGTAGCCACCTAGTGGCTCTGTCCAGAACCAGCGAATCGCGCAGTTTTCGCCTCGCTGTATGGGCCATACCCAAGTGTTTATTATATTTTAAGTTTGTTGCATTGCGCAATAAAAAGCAAAAATATCTTCAATGACGTGATGACATTTTCTAACCTCCAACTGTGCCAGGAGTCGTCTGTCACGCCATCTGCTATGCCATGTAGGTGAGTTCCGTACTCACGGTTTTATGGGTTTTTCTCCATGACCGTCACCATGTGTCATAAGTAACTGCGTAAATTAACTCAAATTAAGGTATGTTGACATGAGTGATAATTAGGGAATTTAATACCAATGTGGACAACATTTTCAAACAAAACCTATCTGAAAATGAATGGCATTGTTGGAAAGAGCTTTGAAAACCATACAAGAAAATCCAACACTCGTGTCAATCGGTTGATTATTAAGCGTGATAGAGCTATTTCAATTTCGGTAATGAGGGGTAATTTCCTGCCATTATTTTAAAGGGACCAGCTATAGCTCGCTGGGACACTGTGCATACTCCGACAAATGCTCTCCAAGCACAACTTTGTTTAGTTTTTATGTTTAAATGAACCAAGTATGTGTGGGGAGAGTAGGGGACCCACTTCACCACCAGAAGTGGGTCAGTTCTGAGGCTGGGAATAGCTGGCAGCTGTTGTTTTAAAAATGGCTGGGTGAGTGGAGATAAGGGAGAGTAAAACTGGGGTATTTTCAATCTTCTTTAGAGTAGTTCAATCAGGAAATATATTTGTGTAATGTAAAATATATGTTAGTACAATTACATTGCATAATTCAATGAGAAACAGATATAGATGAAAAACATTTTTTTGTTGATGAATGTAAAAAAGGTTCTGCTGTGGATGGGGTTTGAACCCACATCACCAAACAACTTCAGATTACAAGTCCAACACTCTAACCACTAGGCCACAGAGACCACACATAATTAGTAGTCTCACTTCAGGCTATTTGTGTATAGGACGTCACATATAAAAGGTATGTATGTATGTATGTATGTATGTATGTATGTATGTATGTATGTATTATGTATGGTATGTATGTATGTTATGTATTATGTATGTATGTATGTATGTATGTATGTTTGTATGTATGTATGTATGTATGTATGTATGTATGTATGTACGTACGTACGTACATACGTACGCATGTATGTATGTATGTATGTATGTATGTATGTATGTGTGTGTGTGTGTGTGCATGCGCGCGCACCTGCGTGCGTGCGTGCGTGCGCGCGCCTGCGTGCGTGCGTACGTACGTATGTACGTACGTACGTACGTACGTACGTATGTATGTATGTATGTATGTATGCATGCATGTAGGTAGGTATGTACGTATGTACGTATGTATGCACGCACGCACATGTGTTCGAGTTAGAGCGTCCGTCTCCCGTGTTGGTAGATCGTGGGGTTGTGAGTTTGAATCCTGGTCGAGTCAAACCAATGACTTTAATATTGATACTTGTTGCTTCCTAGTCTGGCGCTTGGCATTATTAGGATAGGACAAGGACTGGTTGGCTCAGTGTCAGGATAATGTGACTGAGTGGGATATCAGGTCATGGTACTGGTGGCATGGTATTCCAGTGGGGCAGCACTATAGAGTTGCCATGCGCGCACACTGTCACAAGTCGGTACCTGTCCTGATATGACCTTAGATGTTGCTAGGATGTAAAACAACACACAAAAAACGTACGTACGTATGTACGCACATACATATGTACGTACATACATACATACATACGTATGTACGTACATATGTACATACATACATGCATGCATACACATGTACATACATACATACATACATATGTACATACATACGTACATACATATGTGCATATGTACATACATATGTACGTACATACGTACGTACATACGTATGTATGTATGTACATACGTATGTATGTACATACATACGTATGTCTGTATACATACATACATGCGTAAATACATGTAAATATATGTGTGCGTACGTACGTACGTACATACAAACCTTTTATATGTGATGTCCTATACACAAATACCCTGAAGTGAGACTACTAATTATGTGGGGTCTCTGTGGCCTAGTGGTTAGAGTGTTGAACTTGTAATCTGAAGTTGTTTGGTGGTGTGGGTTCAAACCCCATCCACAGCAGAACACTTTTTACATTCATCAACAAAAAAAACGTTTTTCATTTTTTCTGTTTCTCATTGAATTATGCATTGTAATTGTACTAACATATATTTTACATTACACAAATATATTTCCTGATTGAACTACTCTAAAGAAGATTGAAAATACCCCAGTTTTACTCTCCCTTATCTCCACTCACCCAGCCATTTTTAAAACAACAGCTGCCAGCAAATGCTTCTCTCCCCACACATACTTGGTTCATTTAAACATAAAAACTAAACAAAGTTGTGCTTGGAGAGCATTTGTCGGAGTACGCGCAGTGTCCCAGCGAGCTATAGCTGGTCCCTAG
>CM059202.1:38752213-38937876 GCA_030323885.1 Branchipolynoe longqiensis
GTACATGGATAGGAGGAACTTAGGTACGTGAACAGTCAGGTATGTAGACAGGAGGCAGTCAGTAGACAGTCAGGTATGTAGAGTCAGGTATGTAGACAGTCAGGCACATGGACAGTCAGGTACATGGGCAAGAGGAACTTAGGTACGTCAACAGTCAGGTATGTAGACAGGAGGCAGTCAGGTGTGTAGACAGCCGGGTATGTAGACAGTCGGGGATGTAGACAGTCGTGTATGTAGAGTCGGGTATGTGGACAGTTAAGTATGTAGACAGTCGGGTATGTACACAGTCGGGTATGCAGACAGTCAGGTATGTAGGCAGTCGGGTATGTAGACAGTCATGTATGTAGACAGTCAGGTATGTAGACAGTCAGGTATGTAGACAGTTGAGTGTGTAGACAGTCAGGTATGTAACAGTTGGGTATGTAGGCAGTCAGGTATGTAGACAGTAAGGTATGTAGACAGTCAGGTATGTAACCAGTCAGGTACATGAACAGTCAGGTACATGGGCATGAGGAAGTTAGGTACGTGAACAGTCAGGTATGTAGACATGAAGCAGTCAGGTATGTAGACAGTCGGGGATGTAGACAGTTGGGTAAATAGACAGTCAGGTATTTAGACAGTCGGGTATGTAGACAGTCAGGTATGTAGACAGTCAGGCATGTAGACAGTCGGGTATGTACACAGTCAGGCATTTAGACAGTCGGGTATGTAGGCAGTCAGGTATAGAGACAGTCGGGTAAGTACACAGTCAGGTATGTAGACAGTCAGGTAGGTAGACAGTCATGGACAGTCAGGTATGTAGACATTCGGGTATGTAGACATTCGGGTATGTAGACATTCGGGTATGTAGACAGTCAGGTAGGGAGACAGTCATGGACTGTCAGCAGTCAGGTATGTAGACAGTCAGGTAGGTAGACAGTCAGGTAGGTATACAGTCATGGACAGTCAGGTATGTAGACAGTCAGGTATGTAGACAGTCGGGCATGTAAACGGGTAGGAGGCAGCTTCACAGGGCATGCTGTATGCACACACACACACACACACCAACAGGGGCAGCTCTCTCCCCGCCCCACACGCCCACACAAACAAATTGCATAAACACGAAAAACATTGCATAAATATGACAGCCACTGGTAACCTTTCTTGCTCAACATTTGATAATAATCACATATACAATTATTACAATTTAAAAAAACTTTAAAAAAGAACTCTCTGTAATAGATTTGTATAACCCCTGGTTATAAGCGACACATTTCTTACCCGAAGCAATTACGGTTTTATTCCATGATCACTTGTCCATTGTAGGTATTTTTTTGGTGCGTTACATTTGTTTATAAAAAGAAGGTATTATTAAAGCTGCATAGTCCGATGAAATATCAAATTTTCAAAACCAAACCAAGTATCTAGATTTGATTTTACATATCTAACTTAGATACTGATGCACTTATTAAGCATTTGTTTCTGCGTAGAAGGCAATACTGAGTCAATTTAACAGAACCTGTTACTGCAGAAGTCTATGGTGTCAGAGTTTTGGCAAGCTTGCCAAAACTAATTTTCCATGTTTGCACTCAAAATATCTCAAAGGTTTACCATTTAAAATAAAAGTAACTTTGAACTAATGTAAAGTAGATACTAGCGATCGATTTAATATATTTATCTCAGAAAAAATAAAGAAATTGAAAACCATCGGACGATGCAACTTTAACAACTGCTGCACTTTGCCGGTGCTGCTTGTCTAGATTCTATGCTGGTTAACAAGTGAACACTAGAAATGTGTCAATATAAGGATATAGTACCACCATGGAGAATGTGTTATCAACACCAATTAGACATTTAAAATAATACTAATATAATATGCACATAATGTTTATATATTAATAGGTAGTAATATATATTAACATGCATTAATATAATAATATATTAATATACATTATTCACAAATATAGTAATATTATTACGTATATCCATACAGCATTTTAATATTTTAACATAAAATTATTTTTATTATTATTTGTTGTTATAACCAAAAAAAAGTTAATTTAATATATAAATTTGGTGATTTAAAAACATGCAGTCAGAAATGGAGTGAAAGGGGAAAAGGCAAACAGGATGAGCTCAAACCGAAACTGGAAACTGCATAATTCTAATTCAAATAGTTTGCACACAAGTAAGAAAATATGTAAATGCTTTTTAATATCTTGTACAAAAGAAAGGATATATAGGAGAAACAAAATTAGAAAAGAAAAAAAAAACATGCTTTTCAAATTCCCATTCTGTGCTTTTCCACTCGGATCACTAAGTCATCAACAGGACATTTCAACCTCACAAAGATATATTTGAGCTTTTTTAATTGTATTGTAGTGGTCTGCACTGACCTCTCAGGCAAGTAACCACATAGACAGGTAGGCGTGGGGAGTGTATTGATATCAGGGAGCCTAGGTGGTGTAATGGTTAGCACACTGGCCCGGAATGCAAGAGATGTGGGTTCGTGTCCCGCTCTAGGCGCTATATTTCATTTTCATCACCCCCACGACACTGGTTGCCGTGATCAGGATCCTGTACAAGCTTTGCGCTGTATGGTTGTTGAACCTACCCTGTGTATGTATGTGTTAGTGCATTTCCTGTATGTATGTAATTGTAAGCATTAAAGACTTACAATTCCAGGGGGACGAGTGTAGTGGTCTGCACTGACCTCTCAGGCAAGTAGCCGCATAGACAGGTAGGCGTGGGTAGTGTGTTGATATCAGGTAGCCTAGGTGGTGTAATGGTTAGCACACTGGCCCGGAATGCAAAGAGATGTGGGTTCGAGTCCCGCTCTAGGCACAGTATTTCCCATTTTCATCACCCCCACGACAGTATTAAAAACAAATTTTTTTTAAATAAATAAAAAAGAGAAAAAGAAGGGGAAAAAAAGGCATGCACATAACAGACAAGTATAAGACAGGAACAGCCGTGTGTAGGTTTGGAATGAGAGAGTTGAAGAACCTTCAGGCCGGCAATCTTAGGCAACTTGCGAATGCTGCATGCGTGAGAACGCGCAGGGTGTGCGCCCAGAATGCAGGTGGGCTGCAAGCGCCACCATACCCAAGGATGCAGGCTCCTGTAGGTGCCACCAGCCTGGGATCCAGGTTCCTGGAGGCGCCACCATACCCAGGATGCAGACTCCTGTAGGTGCCACCACCATACCCAGGATGCAGGCTCCTGTAGGTGCCACAAGCCCAGGATGTAAGCTCCTGTATGCGCTACTATACCAGGATGCAGGATCCTGTAGGTGCCACCATCCCAGGATGCAGGCTCCTGTCGCCACCACCATACCAGGATGCAGGCTGCTGTAGGCACCACAATCCCAGAATGCAGGCTCCTATCGGTGCCACCATACCCGGGATGCAGGCTGGGATGCAGACTCCTGTAGGCGCTACCATCCCAGAATGAAGGCTCCTGTATGTGCCACCATCGCCGGGATGCAGGCTACCATAGGCACCACCATACCCAGGATGCAGGCGCCACCAGTTCAGGATGCAGGCTCCCATAGGCACCACCATACCCAGGATGCAGGCTCCTGTAGGCGCCACTATCCCAGGATGCAGGCTCTTGTAGGCGCCACCATACCCAGGATGCAGGCTCCTGTAGGCACCACCATCCCCGGGATGCAGGCTCCTATATGCGCCACCATCCCAGGATGCAGGCTCCTGTAGGTGCCACAATCCCATGACATGGCTCCTATAGACACCACCAGACCTAGGATGCAGGCTCCTGTAGGCGCCACCAGCCTGGGATGCAGGCTCCTATAGGCACCACCATACCCAGGATGAAGGCTGGGATGCAGACTCCTGTAGGCGCTACCATCCCAGGATGCAGGCTCCTATAGGTGCCACCATACCTGGGATGCAGGCTCCTGTAGGCACCACCATCCCAGGATGCAGGCTCCTGTAGGCGCCACAATCCCAGCATGTAGGCGCCATATGGTGGGTGATCCAGGATGCAAGCTCCTGTAGGCATCACCATCCCCGGGATGCAGGCTCCTATATACGCCACCATCCCAGGATGCAGGCTCCTGCAGGCGTCACCAGCCAGGATGCAGGCTCCTATAGGCACCACCATCCCAGGATGCAGGCTCCGCCATCCAAGGATGCAAGCTCCTGTAGGCATCACCATCCCCGGGATGCAGGCTCCTATATACGCCACCATCCCAGGATGCAGGCTCCTGCAGGCGTCACCAGCCAGGATGCAGGCTCCTATAGGCACCACCATCCCAGGATGCAGGCTCTTGTAGACGCCACCAGACCAGGATATCAGGGAAGACAGGGCTACTTACAACTATGGGGTCTTTGTCTAAGACGGGTGACTTCCACTACAGCGTTAGTGGGCCAAGTGGGGAGATTCATTATAACCGGTGTTACACAAACACAGGCCAGGCGCCATCTAGGCTACATCTCGGCACCTGGCACAACCCTCACCTACCCGCTAGCATGGTAAAAAAGCATTTGTTATTCACTGCCATTTATTGTCTGCCAGGTTTTCGTGAATAAACTCACTCTCTGGCTTTTTGCCACACTTAAATACCTATAAGTTGCCTATAGTCTGATCAAAGCATCATATTTTTAAACAAATAGATTTGATAATATATATCCAATTTAGATACTGTGAGGCGTACCCTGAACGCGGCACAGGTGTAGCTACATTAGTCAGATATGACCCAATTACGAGGCCAGTGTATCACATGACCATAGGAAGATGAAATGTAGGTCACAACTTGTTTTAAACCATGGGAGTTTCGCAGTATTTACCAACATTATTTTGCATGCTTTCACTTTGTGGTGTTCTCTGTGGGGGAGTGGTTAGAGTGTCTGACTTTTTTCTAGGTCAGGCTCCTAATCTAAAGGTTGGTGGTTCGATTCCCTGTGCTCTCACCTCTGCCAATTTAGATTTCCACCGCTGGGTATAACTTACAGTGTCATCAAAGGCCAGTTGCTCTCATACCATGTCTATGTGGTGTGGGAGGTTAAAAATCCCTTGGGTCGGTAAAAGTGTAGGCTTGGGCTTTCTATCGACAAACTGTCTAATGGTGAAAACAAGTCTATTCAGACTTATCCATAATAGGCAGTATAAACATCTTCAAGAACTTCAAATAGCTCCAAAATTGGTCATTTATAATAAATGCTGCTCTAAGATCAAAGCACAGTAGGTGATAATAGGCAATGTAATATATTTATCTTTAAAATATTACAAAACAATGAACTATGCAACTTCAAATATAAAGTGTTTTTGAAGAAAATCACATAAAATTAAATCTTCCAATGTAATCTATACATATATCAATATACACATGTAAAGTATACCTAACACTAATAGTAAAATACAAGGTTATAATAGGTTTATATATTTAAATTAAAGCACCTGCCAATACAAATTTCAATATGAAGGGGGGGGTGGCTGTCTCTAAGCCAGAGAATATATCATCTCAACCCACTTCCTTGTCTTGTCTTATCATTGTACTGTAGCAAAGACTTTATGTGATGTATAAAACTTATGCGAGTATAAAGGCGCGTAAGGGAATATCCCCTACTGGCCACCCTGATTCTGTGTACTATGTTATGGGTGGCCCCTCCCCTGGGTGGGACAGCTGGCGCCCCCCCCCCCCCCCCAGTGCCGCGAATATTGTTTTCAATGCATGAACTGTTATTTGTCTCATTTGAAGACAAGTATTACCACTTTACATATATACACAAACAGTAATATAAAATTAATGAAAAGCATAAACAATAATAACTGGTGAACAAGAAGCGATGTTCACTAACCAGGTTCTTCTGTCGCGAATCGAGCGCCACCTCCAGATCATTGCGCTCACAGAGCAGCAAGTTCAGCTGGTCCAGGCGCTGCGTGTTTTCACGAATGAGCTGAGTAATGAAATCCTGCGCCTCCTTCATCCGGTCCTGAAACATGGTGGTGTTTCTAATTAGGTTGGTGAATTATTGAGTTAGTACATAGATACACATCTGAACATAGTTACACACGTGTGCATGATACAGGGATGAAAGTGGTCTCCGGGAAAAAAAGCGGAAATGCTGATATTCTCCCATAGGTTTAGCATTGTCAGGGAATCGCGGAAAAATTCCCGGAAGTTAGGTTTCATATATATTGGTATACACAGGTATGCAGGTATTGCAGGTATAGCAATACCTCAGGGAGTTTGACGCCCCTGCCTTGCAGAGTTGTAAACCACTGCCTTGTGGTACAGGTCTTTGACAGAACCGAAGGCTAAGGGAGCAAACCCTAAACAGAAAACCATGTCACTGTGGCAGCATTAAGGGCGGTTGATGTATGGAACTCCCAACATCTCCCGACCAGCCACTGCAGGGACAAATAGTTTTGCGCCTGTCTTGACATGTTCTTGCCGGTGTGAAACCTCTATTTGCTCCCCGAGAGAGTGCCGCTGGTAACTTGCAAAAGCCAGCAGCACTTCAACACTTTTGCAGGCAGCTTTCATGAAATGCGACATTAAGACCGACTCATGGACGCAACTCTCACAGCAGAGAGCTAAATGGAGAGCGGCAGTCAAGTAATGAAAGCAGTCTTTGTCGCATCGCGACCGACAGCATGATGATGATGATGATGGTATACGCTGATAGTGCTGCGCCGTTTGAAGCACGTATTAGTAGTATATGCTACAGTAGAGCCTATTCGTTAATCGTGCTGCGGGTTTGAAAAATCCCGGAAATCCGCGAAATCGCAGAGATCTTTCATCCCTAATATTGATACTGCACAGGTTAGACACATGTAGGGTTCCTGTTGTAGATTCGTTTAGCGAACACCTTAGTACATAATACTATACAGGTTACACACATGTGAGGCTCCTGTCATAGACTAGTTTAGTAAACACCTTGGTACATGATGCTGTACAGGCTACACATGTGTGGGGTTCCTGCTGTAGACTAGTTTAGTGAACACCTTGGTACATTGTACAGTACTGGTTACACACGTGTGGGGCTCCTGTTGTAGACTAGTTTAGTGAACACCTTGGTACATGATACTGTACAGGTTACACACGTGTGGGGCTCCTGTTGTAGACTAGTTTAGTGAACACCTTGGTACATGATACTGTACAGGTTACACATGTGTGGGGCTCCTGTTGTAGACTAGTTTAGTGAACACCTTGGTACATGATACTGTACAGGTTACACACGTGTGGGGCTCCTGTTGTAGACTAGTTTAGTGAACACCTTGGTACATGATACTGTACAGGTTACACACGTGTGGGGCTCCTGTTGTAGACTAGTTTAGTGAACACCTTGGTACATGATACTGTACAGGTTACACATGTGTGGGGCTCCTGTTGTAGACTAGTTTAGTGAACACCTTGGTACATGATACTGTACAGGTTACACACGTGTGGGGCTCCTGTTGTAGACTAGTTTAGTGAACACCTTGGTACATGATACTGTACAGGTTACACACGTGTGGGGCTCCTGTTGTAGACTAGTTTAGTGAACACCTTGGTACTTGATACTGTACAGGTTACACACGTGTGGGGCTCCTATTGTAGACTAGTTTATTGAACACCTTGGTACATGATATTGTCCAGGTTACACATGTGTGGGGCTCCTGTTGTAGACTAGTTTAGTGAACACCTTGATACATGATACTGTACAGGTTACACACATG
Organism: Branchipolynoe longqiensis; assembly: GCA_030323885.1. Lineage (NCBI taxonomy): Eukaryota > Metazoa > Annelida > Polychaeta > Phyllodocida > Polynoidae > Branchipolynoe > Branchipolynoe longqiensis. The sequence continues at coordinate 38,759,876 of CM059202.1, forward strand.
TGGGGTTCCCATTGTAGACTAGATTAGTGAACACCTTGGTACATGATACTGTACAGGTTACACACGTGTGGGGTTCCCGTTGTAGACTAGATTAGTGAACACCTTGGTACATGATACTGTACAGGCTACACATGTGTGGGGTTCCTGGTATAGACTAGTTTGGTGAACACCTTGGTACATTGTACAGTAGAGGCTACACGTGTGTGGGGCTCCTATTGTAGACTAGTTTAGTGAACACCTTGGTACATGATATTGTACAGGTTACACACGTGTGAGGCTCCTATTGTAGACTAGTTTAGTGAACACCTTGGTACATGATATTGTACAGGTTACACACGTGTGGCGCTCCTGTTGTAGACTAGTTTAGTGAACACCTTGGTACATTGTACAGTACAGGTTACACACGTGTGGGGCTCCTGTTGTAGACTAGTTTATTGAATACCTTGGTACATGATACTGTACAGGCTACACACGTGTGTGGCTTCTGTTTTAGACTAGTTTAGTGAACACCTTAATTGGTACATGATACTGTACAGGCTACATATGTGTGGGGTTCCTGGTATAGACTAGTTTAGTGAACACCTTGGTACATGATACAATACAGGTTACACACGTGTGGGGCTCCTGTTGTAGACTAGTTTAGTGAACACCTTGGTACATGACACTGTACAGGTTACACATGTGGGGCTCCTGTTGTAGACTAGTTTAGTGAACACCTTGGTACATGATACTGTACAGGTTACACACATGTGGGTCCTTTGTAGACTAGTTTAGTGAACACCTTGGTACATGATATTGTACAGGTTACACACGTGTGGGCTCCTGTTGTAGACTAGTTTAGTGAACACCTTGGTACATTGTACGTACAGGTTACACACGTGTGGGGCTCCTGTTGTAGACTAGTTTATTGAATACCTTGGTACTGATACTGTACAGGTACACAGTGTGTGGCTTCTGTTTTAGACTAGTTTTTTGGTTGTGTGGTTGTGGGGTTGTTGTGTTTGTGTTGGTTGTGGTTTGTGGGGTTGTTGTGTGTTTTGTTGGTTGTGGTGTGTGGGGCTCCTGTTGTAGACTAGTTTAGTGAACACCTTGGTACATGATACTGTACAGGCTACACACGTGCAGGGCTTCTGTTGTAGACTGGTTTTAGTGAACACCTTGGTACATGATACTATGTTGATCACATGTGTAGGGCTTCTGTTGTAGCCTAGTTCACTAATTAAATTGGATATAAAACATTTGGACTTACCACCCACTTCTGGGCTTCTGAAGAACAGTGGATTTCTGAAAGGCGAAGTTTCTCTTTAAGCTCTTCGATGTTGCGGTTGACGGTCACTGTCTCCAACTTCTCCAGGTCGACAATCCGCCCAAACTTCTGCATCATCATCTTGTTGCACATATCTTCCATGGACGATATCCGCGTCTCGAACACCTTCCGATCTTTGTTCAGCTGGATGTGCTTCTTTCGCGCCTCCCTGAGGAACAATGGAGAAAAGATTACGACTCATGTCAGAGATCACTAAAAGAAGGATCAACAATGGATACCAAAATGGCACACAATTGCTTAGTGGAGAATTAATGTGTGAAATATGCAGGCTTTGGGAAATTATATATTTAGATACCAATTCTTTGAGTTCAGACTTAGTAGAAACCAAAGTATGATGGATAAAGAAGTAGAAGCAGAAGTCAGACCACAAGAAGTAAAAGAAGGGGTAAAAGTAAAATAAATAGCAGCTTAATGAACAAAAGTAGAAGTGAAATAGGAGACACAATTCAAGTTAAAGAAGCAACAGAAGTGAAATAATTGGAAGTTAGAGGAACAAAAAATTAAAAGTGAAATAAGAAGACACAATTGAAGTTAAAGAAGCAATCAAATTAGAAGTGAGATAAGAAGAAACACTTTAAATAAGAAGCAATAGAAGTAAAAATCATAGTAGAAGTGAAATAAGAAGTAATAGAAGGACAAGCAATAGTAGAAGTGAAATAGAAGTAATAGAAGGACAAGCAATAGTAGAAGTGAAATAAGTAATAGAAGGACAAGCAATAGTAGAAGTGAAATAAGTAATAGAAGGACAAGCAATAGTGTGTGTTGGGGTTGGTGTGAGAGGACAAGCAATAGTAGAAGTGAAATAAGTAATAGAAGGACAAGCAATAGTAGAAGTGAAATAGAAGTAATAGAAGGACAAGCAATAGTAGAAGTGAAATAAGTAATATAAGGACAAGCAATAGTAGACGTGAAATAAGAAGTAATAGAAGGACAAGCAATAGTAGAAGTGAAATAAGAAGTAATAGAAGGAGAAGCAATCATAGAAGTGAAATAGAAGTAATCGAAGGACGAGCAATAGTAGAAGTGAAATAAGAAGTAATAGAAGGACAAGCAATAGTAGAAGTGAAATAGAAGTAATAGAAGGACAAGCAATAGTAGAAGTGAAATAAGAAGTAACAGAAGGACAAGCAATAGTAGAAGTGAAATAAGTAATAGAAGGACAAGCAATAGTAGAAGTGAAATAAGTAATAGAAGGACAAGCAATAGTAGAAGGGAAATAGAAGTAATAGAAGGACAAGCAATAGTAGAAGTGAAATAAGAAGTAACAGAAGGACAAGCAATAGTAGAAGTGAAATAAGAGGTAATAGAAGGACAAGCAATAGTAGAAGTGAAATAAGAAGTAATAGAAGGACAAGCAATAGTAGAAGTGAAATAAGTAATAGAAGGACAAGCAATAGTAGAAGTGAAATAAGTAATAGAAGGACAAGCAATAGTAGAAGTGAAATAGAGTAATAGAAGGACAAGCAATAGTAGAAGTGAAATAAGTAATAGAAGGACAAGCAATAGTAGAAGTGAAATAAATAATAGAAGGACAAGCAATAGTAGAAGTGAAATAAGAAGTAATAGAAGGACAAGCAATAGTAGAAGTGAAATAAGAAGTAATAGAAGGACAAGCAATAGTAGAAGTGAAATAAGTAATAGAAGGAAAAGCAATAGTAGAAGTGAAATAAGAACTACTAGAAGGAAAAGCAATAGAAGTGAAATAAGGAGCACTTGATGTTAAAGTTGCACAGTCCGATGGTTTTGAGTTTTTGCCATTTCTGAGATAAATATATTAGGTTGATATTTATAATCTATCTTACTCTCGTTTGAAATAACCTTTTTATTAAATGGCTAACCTTTGAGATATTTGCAGTGCAAACGTACAAATTTTATTTTGGCAAGCATACCAAAACTCTGACACCATAGGCTTCTGCACAAATAGGTTCTATTAAATTGACTCAGTATTCCCTTTTATGTGGCGACAAATGTTTAATAAGTGCACCAGTATCTAAGTTAGACATGTAGAATCAAAGCTAGGTAATTGTTTTGATTTTGAAAATTTGATGTTTTCATCGGACTATGCAGCTTTAAAGAAGCAGTGAATTAACAATTGAGACTGAACAGCAAGTTATGACGGAAGCCGCCTTCGGCCTGGCTGGCAGCGCCTTACTTCTGCTGCTTCTTCTGCGAGAACTTCTCGAGTTCGAGTTCCTTGATGCGGTGGATGAGCTGCAGGACACCAGGCGCCTCGAAAACGAGGCAGGGTGAGAGGTCCTGCGGCAGCACGCCATTCACAATGTACTGGATCTGATGCAGCTTGAGCGTCACGACCACGTCCAACTCATTCAGCTTTCGCTGCTTCTCAAGCTAAACACAGAAGTGGGCGGAGCGCAAAGTTATTATAAGTTGGTTGTTGGAGTTTTATGTCCTGGCAATACCTAATGTCATATCAGGACTGGTACCGACTTGTGACAGTGCACACTCATGGCGATTTTACAGTGCTGCCCTACTGGGAAGTCAGGCTGCCGGCACCATGACCTGATATCCCACTCAATCACGTTATCCTGACACTGAGCTTACCAGTCCTTTCCCTATCCTATTAATGTCGAGCGCCAGGCTAGAAATCGACAAGTATCAATTTCCTAAGTCATTGGTTTGACTCAACCGAGAACTGAACTCCCGATCTCCCACACGCGAGGCCCGCGCTCTACCAATTCGGTAGTCAGAGTTATTATAAAGGGGCACATGAAGTAAACAACAGCAGACAGCACAACATTGAACAGCAAGGTCACGTGGTGGAGCATAAACAAATACTTTAAATCTAGATCAATATTTAGGCGTTGAAAGTATACCTTCATTGGATCATGAATGATTTATTAGTCAATGCATCAGAATCCAAGTTTGATATGTAGTGTAAAATGTAGATAAATATTTGGGCTTTGAAAATATATATATATGGGTCATTCTAGAAGCTGGGCACCACATATTCGGTTTCCACGTTACAAATACTGATAATTTATTCTTTGTTTTCTTGATAGCAAGTCAAATAATTGTTTCCTCTGTGTGTTAAGTATGTTAGCAATCCTACATATAGTTAATCTATCCCACAAAATATATTAAAAGTATACTTGTATGGTTTTGTGCTAAAGTAATAACGTGAAAATTTAGACATCAACACCATCCATTTACCCAAACATTTTTTTCGAAGTTTTTCTTGCAAGGTAACGTTGTTTGCTTAACTGTAATCAGTAAAATCTTGTTTGGTTTTGATGTGTATGTTATACTGGTGTTCTTGATGTGTCTTTGATTTCCATGTTGAATGAGTGATATTAACATATTGCTCAATTTGCATAAGATCTAAATCAAAAAGTGAAATATATATATTTTTTTCAACTCTGATATATGCACACCCTGCAAACCTCTACAGGAATATGGATTCAACTATTATTTGAAATGTTTTATTCTATTATTTGGAAGGTTTTCACTTTCCGCTTCCATGTCACACATTCGTACCCAATTTCAGAGAATGACCCATGTATACGTTTGCATTGTCTTTTGACCGAATGTCATTTGTCCGTTACAAGAGCAGGTAGTGGAAGAGGTACCTGAAAGGCCTCCAGTTCGTCCTCGGCTTGTTGAAGGGCATTGTCAATGACCTTGGTCTTCTTGCCTAACGCCTCCAGGTCCTTACCCAAGGCTTCTCTGAGAAAAGGGTGAAACACAACCATTACATCAAAACGCCTTTAAAAAAGATTTTAATTAAACTTTAAAAACAAAAAAACTAAATATAGTTTATTCATTGAATAAGGTCTTTTGTCAGCGCTTGAGCACTGGCCTTCCAAGCATGCGGTAAAGTTGATTTATACATAGATGAAACTAGCAGTTGTAGTAGCAGTACACTGCCAACAATGGGGACCTTTCAGGAGCCATTTCTCTTGCTATACACTTGGTGGCAGCACCCGTTCCCGGTCCAAGTCGGCCATCATGGTTGGATAGAAGGGTGTATGTGTGTGTGTTGGTGGGGGTGGTGGTCAGTGGTGGGGCTTTAGGGATGTGGTGGGGATGAGGTATGCAGGTGTTGCGGGTATAGCAATACCTCAGGGAGTTTGACGCCCCTGCCTTGCAGAGTTGTAAACCACTGCCTTGTGGTACAGGTTCTTGACAGAACCGAAGGCTAAGGGAGCAAACCCTAAACAGAAAACCATGTCACTGTGGCAGCATTAAGGGCGGTTGATGTATGGAACTCCCAACATCTCCCGACCAGCCACTGCAGGGAAAAATAGTTTTGCGCCTGTCTTGACATGTTCTTGCCGGTGTGAAACCTCTATTTGCTCCCCGAGAGAGTGCCGCTGGTAACTTGCAAAAGCCAGCAGCACTTCAACACTTTTGCAGGCAGCTTTCATGAAATGTAAACCTGAAGCTGAGAGACATTAAGACCGACTCATGGACGCAACTCTCACAGCAGAGAGCTAAATGGAGAGCGGCAGTCAAGTAATGAAAGCAGTCTTTGTCGCATCGCGACCGACAGCATAATGATGATGATGGGGATGTAGGTATGTGTGTTATGGGGGGTGTAGGTGTGATGGGGGTGTGTAGGTGTGGTGGGGGTGTGTAGGTGTGTGGTGGGTGTGTAGGTGTGTGGTGTAGGTGTGTGGTGGGGGTGTAGGTGTGTGGTGGGGGTGTAGGTGTGTGGTGTAGGTGTGTGGTGGTGTAGGTGTGTGGGGGCGTAGGTGTGTGTGGTTGAGGTGTAGGTGTGTGTGGTGAGGGTGTAGGTGTGTGTGTGGTGAGGGTGTAGGTGTGTGTGTGGTGAGGGTGTAGGAGGTGTGTGTGGTGAGGGTGTAGGTGGTGTGCGTGTGGTGAGGGTATAGGTGTGTGTGTGGTGTAGGTGTGTGTGTGGTGGTGTAAGTGTGGTGTGTGGTGGGGGTGTAGGTGTGTGGTGGGGGTGTAAGTGTGTGGTGGGGTGTAAGGGGTACTAGGGGTATAGGTGTGTCGTGGGTATAGGTGTGTGTCGTGGGGTGTGTGGTGAGGGTTTAGGGCTTTGGTGAGGGTTTAGGAATGCTAAAGATTGTGAGGTGCTGCTCTACAAGACACCCCTACACCTCCACCACAAACCACCTACACCCCCACCACACACACCGTCAACCCCCACCACACACACCTACACCCTCACCACACCACATCCCTAAACCCCACCACACCCACCCCACCATACACTCACCACACACCCCTACCACGCACCCCTCATGACTGGTGGCGCCACCTCCGGCGGTCCCCAGTACCTTCATACCCTAAAAACATCACTCGTGTTGAAGAAATTTCATTTGCCAGAAAAAGCCGCAATAAAGAGGTGACGCGACTCACTTGTTTTTCTTCTCTTCGGTGATGGCCTCTTCGATGTCGAGTCTCTTCTCACGTATTGTGCAGGTCATGTCGTACAGGTTCTGGTCACAGCCCTGTGGGCACGCGTCCAGGTCATACCCACCCTCCTCCTCTTCGGACTCCTCCTCGGACTCGGACCAGTCGGAGTCATCGTCCGAGTCTTCTTCACTGTCCTCGTCAGAGCCTGCAACGCCATGTACAGCACTTAGCTGGCGGTATGTGGCAGACCTTTACACAACGTTGTAATTAACTACCAACACCCCGCAAACCTTTACACAGCATTGGAATTAACTACCAACTCCCCACAGACCTCTACACAGCATTGTAATTAACTACCAACTCCCCACAGACCTTTACACAGCATTGTAATTAACTACCAACACCCCACCGACCTTTACACAGCATTGTAATTAACTACCAACACTCCACAGACCTTTACACATCATTGTAATTAACTACCAACACCCCGCAGACCTCTACACAGCATTGTAATTAACTACCAGTACCCCACAGACCTCTACACAGCATTGTAATTAACTACCAACTCCCCACAGCCCTTTACACAGCATTGTAATTAACTACCAACACCCCACAGACCTCTACACAGCATTGTAATTAACTACCAACTCCCCACAGACCTCTACACAGCATTGTAATTAACTACCAACACCCCACAGACCTTTACACAGCATTGTAATTAACTACCAACACCCCACAGACCTCTACACAGCATTGTAATTAACTACCAACTCCCCACAGACCTCTACACAGCATTGTAATTAACTACCAACACCCCACAGACCTTTACACAGCATTGTAATTAACTACCAACACCCCACAGACCTTTACACAGCATTGTAATTAACTACCAACACCCCACAGACCTTTACACAGCATTGTAATTAACTACCAACACCCCACAGCCCTTTACGAAGCATTGTAATTTACTACCAACACCCCGCAGACCTCTACACAGCATTGTAATTAACTACCAACACCCCACAGACCTCTACACAACATTGTAATTAACTAGCAACTCCCCACAGACCTTTACACAGCATTGTAATTAACTAGCAACTCCCCACAGACCTTTACACAACATTGTAATTAACTACCAACACCCCACAGACCTTTACACATCATTGTAATTAACTAGCAACTCCCCACAGCCCTTTACACATCATTGTAATTAACTACCAACACCCCACAGCCCTTTACACATCATTGTAATTAACTACCAACACCCCACAGACCTTTACACATCATTGTAATTAACTACCAACACCCCACAGACCTTTACACAGCATTGTAATTAACTAGCAACTCCCCACAGCCCTTTACACATCATTGTAATTAACTACCAACACCCCACAGACCTTTACACAGCATTGTAATTAACTAGCAACTCCCCACAGACCTTTACACATCATTAGAATTAACTACCGGCAGTTGGGGCAGACCTTTACACAGCATTGTAATTACAACTGGCAGACCTTAAATGCTATTGTAATTATCTACTGGCAATAAGCAGCAGACACCTTCGTGCATTTTGACTCGTTAGTTTGTACATGGTCCACCAGGGGGCTGGCAGTGTGACGTGCAGGCAATTAAAACAGTGATACCACATGTTTACGAAGATCATTCCAAACTCTATGTAAAAGTTGGAGAAAATGTGTCTCACTGTTGATGGTCTTAGTTGGGCATCCGCACCTTACGTTGATTAAAATCCAATAGCTACAATCCGATTGTATGCGTCTCCCCTCCACATATACTCTCCAGAGTGTTCAAATCACATATAGATGAACCTCGATCCAACGGACACCGATGCAACGGATTCCGGATCCAATGGACACAATCCGCTAGAGTGAATATCTGAATTTGTAGGAATTGTTTCTTTGGATGAATACTGGTCAAGCATTACGTATATCTTGGAGCCAGTGACAGTTGCTACAATCCACCACATCTGAAGAAGTGTCTCGATTTCTATTAATTAAGAGCAGCTAACAGGTCTAAAGCCTATTATTATAGCTGTATCCTATGCAGGTATTGCAGATATAGCAATACCTCAGGGAGTTTGACGCCCCTGCCTTGCAGAGTTGTAAACCACTGCCTTGTGGTACAGTTTCTTAAATTTCGTCGCTACAATGGACAAACGGCTTTAACGGACAACTGCTCCCCCCTATTAGTCCATTGGATCGAGGTTCATCTGTACCTCCGAGGCATAATAACACAAAATCAAAGTCCATGAAGTAAATCTGCCATGTTTGAATGAACTGGTTGTACAACCTAACGACTTCAGCCAATGAAAATGACTGCTTCCTGACCTAGATTGGCTTATTACCCAGGAACCTCTCAACTTCCTGCCCAATGGCTGCCATGTTGACATGTGGGCTTTGTCAATTCAAACTTTAAAGTTCATTTATCTACTGGATTTAATCTACTATTCAGTTCAAAAGTTGCATGTAAATAGAAAAATATGCGTGAAGATTACATTTTGCTTCTTAAATTAAGAATTGATGCGCTCATTTCATTTACCTAGCCTTTCGCCACTTTTTCTAATGGGTTGTTCGTCACCCCTACTGAATCATTTGTCTAATTCCGACAGTGCATAGCCATCGGATCAAATTAGATATATTTTGTTTAGGGATTGCGGTGATGGTCTTTCTGTATATACATCCCGTTTTCAATCGTGCAATTTCTTCACTGAGCTGCATATATTCATACATTGAAAACATTTCCTTAGACAACCTCTTACTGGCTGACATTTACTAACAATACACACACACATACACACACACATCCCCACACACCAGGGTGCCCATGTACTGGGCATGATGACGTCACAAATAGTGTCCATGGCAACTGATACTTAGTGACACAACTTGCACTGATGGATTAATTCCTCAGAGAAACGTACAATTGGGAAAAAAAAGCCTTCTATAATGCATACTCGATAAATAAAAGGAAAGTTTGTTTTGTTTAACAACGCCTCTAGAGCACATTGATTTTTTTATCATTGGCTATTGGACGTCTATCATATGGTCATTCTGACATATTTCTTTGGAGGCAACCCGCTACCGCCACATAGGCTACTCTTTCCAATAAGCAGTAAGGGGCCTTTTATATGCACTTTCCCACAGACAGGACAGCACATACCACAGCCTTTGATGAACCAGTTTTGGACCACTGGTTGGAACGGAAAATAGCCCAAACTGCAAATGGGTCCACTGAGCAGGATCGATCGGATGACCCACACCTTCACAGGTGGACACTCTACTGCCTGAGCCACGTCCCGCTCCTCCCCCCTCTCGATAAATAGTTCTTTAGGCTTAAAGTTGCATAGTCCGATGGTTTTGAGTTTCTGAAATTTTCTGAGATAAATACATTCGGTTGATCGTAATAATGTACCTTACTTTAGTTTGAAGTAACTTTTATTTGAAGTGGCTAACTTTTGAGATATTTGAAGTGGAACCATGCAGACTTAATTTTGGCAAGCACGCCAAAACTCTGACCCCCATAGGCTTCTGCAGTAAGAGGTTCTATTCAACTGCCTCGGTATTCCTTCCTATGTGGTGACAAATGTTTAATAAGTGCACCAGTATCTAAGTAGTATCTAAGCAGTATCTAAGAGATGTAGAATCATATTTAGATAATTGTTTTGGTTTTGAAAATTTGATATTTTCATCGGACTGTGCAGCTTTAAGTGTGCGAAGCCTTATCGGAAGTGTGTAAGAGAGAAGTAGTTCCAAATGTGGAACATTTAGTAGATGCCCAAAATTTAAGAATTTTAATTGGTAAGGGAATCAAATTCATTAAGCTTGATAATTTTTCCGATTGTATCATTTTGTTTCTTTGTGTGTGTGTGTAAATCGACTGTGTGAGGGGTCCAACATGTGACACTGTGCACAGCTTATGGTGATCAGGGGCATAGCTAGGCGTACGCGCATATGCCAAAACGTCCACATCGTTTTGTCCAAAAAAGATTAAATTAAAAAATAATAAAGAGAGAGATAGAGACAGAGAGAGAGAGAGAGAGAGAGAGAGATAGAGACAGAGAGAGAGAGAGAGAGAGAGAGAGAGAGAGAGAGAGAGAGAGAGAGAGAGAGAGAGAGAGAGAGAAGGCATGTAGTAGTCCGGAGTGTCGAAAACTCAAGTCTAAAATGTGTAAAATCCGCCAGCTTAAGTTTAAGCGGCCCCCTAAACCCCCTGCCGAAATTAGGAGCACACATCGTTAAAGGTCTAGCTACGCCCCTGGTGATTTATTCGCACAGTAAGCATGGATTGTCCGGAGGCTGCGCTGCCGTGCTACAATGAAATGATGCATCGGAATTGCCGCCATAAGCTGTTTCTATTACACCGTGTCTCGCATAGGACGCTTATTATAGGACATGCACGTGCTGACGATCACACAATGTGTTTGGACAGATAATTACTGTCGCTGTATAAAGCTGCAGTTACACATCATCCAGAGAAGAAAATAAAGAACAGAAAGGAAGAAAAGGAAGACAATGTAAAACAATGTCGTCGGAGACCAAAGAGAAGATGACCATGAAATGTAGAATAAATTCAGCTTAAAAGTCTGAGCAATGCATCAAGGAATTGAGAAAAGAATAGATCATCTAAGTTTTTAATTATATCATTATGAATTTCCCTCTAGGAGAGTTTACCCATTTTCGGCGTCAACTCTGAATAAGAGAAAAATTACCTTAGGCGGAATAAATATACCCACAGGTGCTTAAAAAAAGGGGGGGGGGGAATCCCCCTTAAAACAAGACTTTATGAGAAATAAAGGATGATATTTAGTGGTTTTTTAAAAGATATATGAAAAGAAATAATACATTTAAATTCATCATGTAGACTTTTCATTATACAAATTATACAAATTATACAATGGGAACAATCATTGGCCAACACAGTTGTCAATATAAGTCAATATCACCCTACTACAGTAAGATCTCTCTAAATCACCCCCCCCCCCACCCCACGACGGGACCGACTTTAAGTGGTCCATTTAGGGAGGTGGTCGGTTTAAGGAGTTAGAATATATCCTTAGAATGGTATTGTTGGGACCAAAATAAAGCGATCGATATATAGTGTGCCAGGACGGGTTGTTACTACGACTTAGGGGGGGGGGGGGCAAATAGGGGAGTGGTCGATTTGTGGAGGTGGTCGGCTAGAGGTTTTACTGTACTTCTAATACCCCTGTCACACTATGACGTAACGAGCAAACGTAAGCCTGATGTCATCACGTTCCGTCATTACGTTGACGTACATTGGGTTACATTATGATGATGTCAGAATGACGTTAGACTAACGTCGAGCTACGTCACGTTACGTCGTGTTACGTCGGCATGCGTAAAAGTTTTGAACCTGTTCAAAACTTTCGCCGTAACTCGAACGTAAGGGTTTACGTTCGACATACGTTCTGTACACGTTCAACGAACGTCAATGACGTTAAAATGACTTTAGTCAAACGCTGCTCACTACGTTCAACTATGTTCCACTACGTTGACCCACATTAAACCCGGTGGAAATGTCCACGCGGCGTAATGGGAACGTCAGGAGAACATCAGGAGAACGTATGTTCAACATACGTTCAACGTTTCCCCTCCATGTCATGACGTATGTAACGTCACGTAACGTAGTTCTGGCAATGGAATAAAGTTCATAACGTTCTGTGAGCGTAATGACGTTGTCCTCTCTCGTTGAATGACGGTATCACTACGCTTTACCGACGTTTCGCTCTCGTCAACTACGCTGCATCCACGTTCAACTTGTGCCCAAATTTGCATACTACGCCGAGAAGTTCAATGCTCTTCATGTTCTCCCTACGCTGATGACGTTACGTTGTAGTGTGACAGGGCCTTTAGAGACATGATGCTCATTGGCGAGTTCTGCTGGTCCCTCAGTGAGGACTGAATCTGCGACCTCAGCACGCCGGGTCGCAGCTTCAGCTCACACAAAAGAAGTTGGGGTTGGTGCCCCCCCCCCCCATCTATCACAATAGACCTTACAATTTAAACTTACTTTGCACTTACAACCACATGCCACCTAATGAAACAAACTTGATAGGGTACCATGAGGCATGGACTGGGTACCATGAGAGACCAGGTACCATGACTACTGGACTTGGTACCATGAGACATGGACTGGGTACCATGAGAGACCGGGTACCATGAGCACTGGACTGGGTAGCATGAGCACTGGACTGGGTACCATGAGCACTGGACTGGGTACCATGAGACATGGACTGGGTACCATGAGAGACCGGGTACCATGACCACTGGACTGGGTACCATGACCACTGGACTGGGTACCATGAGCACTGGACTGCGTACCATGAGACATGGACTGGGTACCATGAGAGACCGGGTACCATGACCACTGGACTGGGTACCATGAGACATGGACTGGGTACCATGAGGCCGGGTATCATGACCACTGGACTGGGTACCATGAGACATGGACTGGGTACCATGAACACTGGACTGGGTACCATGAGAGACCAGGTACCATGACTACTGGACTGTGTACCATGAGCACTGGACTGGGTACCATGAGAGACCGGGTACCATAACCACTGGACTGGGTACCATGACCACTGGACTGGGTACCATGAGGGACCAGGTACCATGAGTACGGGACTGGGTACCATGAGCACTGGACTGGGTACCATGAGCACTGGACTAGGTACCATGAGACCAGGTATCATGACTACTGGACTGGGTACCATGAACACTGGACTAGGTACCATGAGAGACCGGGTACCATGACCACTGGACTGGGTACTATGAGCACTGGACTGGGTACCATGAACACTGGACTGGGTACCATGAGAGACCAGGTACCATGACTACTGGACTGGGTACCATGAGCACTGGACTGGGTACCATGAACACTGGACTAGGTACCATGAGAGACCAGGTATCATGACTACTGGACTGGGTACTATGAGCACTGGACTGGGTACCATGAACACTGGACTGGGTACCATGAGAGACCAGGTACCATGACTACTGGACTACTGGACTGGGTACCATGAGCACTGGACTGGGTACCATGAACACTGGACTAGGTACCATGAGAGACCGGGTACCATGAGCACTGGACTGGGTACCATGACCACTGGACTGGGTACCATGAGCATTGGAGTGGGTACTATCTACATTGGACCGGCTGACATCAATCAGCACAGCTAAATGTGTATAAACGCAAATCTACGCTATTCTAAAATAACAACCAAAAGTCGCAACCCACATTCTTCATATTAAATTAACTTCCAAACTTATCTGATAAGATTTCTTGTTAATTTACTGCGCGAACGAGTCACTAACCGTCTCCGTCTGTTACTTTTTTCTTCGAGCGCTTGATCTTCTTCTTGAAAACCTTAGTGAGGTAGTCGGTGAACTTGTTGTTCTCACCAAGAGACACAAGGAACTGTGCATGCAGGGACTTCTCCTTTTCGAGTAATTTCTCAATTTCTTTCTTTTTGGTGGCTATGCTAGTTTGGGCATCGATAACCTGAAAGAGGCGGTAGGGGAGGGAGAAAGAGAAAATGCCTTGAATCAACAATTTTACTGCAGACCCTTTTGGTGATTGATTGATTGATTGGTGGTTGCTTTACGCCGTGTCGGCAGCATAGGCCATATTCACGGCGAGAAATGTTTGTTTTTTGTTCAAACCATCGCTTTTACATGTAAAAGCAGACAATCAATTATGTGCCAATAGACACTCATTAAATTAGAAAGCTCACAATCATATATTTGTGGTCAAGGGAAACAAATTCCCATAGAAAAAGAAAAGTTTCATTAATAATTGATAGAATCTATTTAGTAAACTATATGAGGTGGTACAGTCCAGCTGCCCTCAAAAAGGATAAAATGTTTTCCTGTTTTACCTCAGTAAAAAGGTCATGCATGAGCACTGGACTGGACCCTGTTGGTACTGTGCGCATAGCAGCTGACTATGTGTGTCGCTTGTACAAGCGTATATTATGCTACACTAGTCTAATCTGGAGCTTTTGGACTGTGATGCATCCTGAGAAGCTGGCAGAAATGCATACAGGTGATTTTGGCTTAGGAAAATTTAAAGCCATTATACCCCAGTCACACTACTGCTCGTGACCATTTGCGACCACAAAAAAAGCTTGTTCACAAAGTGGTCGCAGAATGGTCTTCAGTGGTCACCGACCTCCTACTTGCAGCTACTGCACTAAAAACCTTGTGACCAAAATGGTCGCAAAGCAGGTCGGCGACCATTGCTTTGGTTGCAAGGAGGTCACTGGTGACGGTGGTCCAAAGTGGTCGCAAGCTGTAGTGTGATTGGGGCATCAGTTACTGACCATGAGACTGACAAAACGCATGAGACCATGAGACTGATGAGTGCATCCCATCAATACAAAGTTGTAACTCTATCAATGTCATGCATATGAATACCGCAATAGTAAATTACAAAATCGTCCACTTAACAACTACAGAAGATCTCTCTTTTTAACTCTTTACTTTGACTTTTAACTGACCTTGACTTGCATATCCATTTTCTCCTCTGACTTGACTTCTGCCTTTTGAGCCAAGACGTTCTCTCGTTTCTCGAAATCCTTTAACAGAAGCAGCTCTTCGAAGATGGTTACTTGTCTGCAGGGCACAAAGTGTACTATGACTTGTCTGCAGAACATGACAATTACTACATGTATACATACTAACATAGCACCAAATCTAACATTATTTGTCTGCAGAACACACAATTACTATTAATTGTCTGCAGAGCATTACAATTACTACTAGCACAAACAACATCTAACATTATTTGTCTGCAGGACAGAAAATGTACAATTAATTGCCTGCAGAGCATTACAATTACTACTAGCACAAACAACATCTAACATTATTTGTCTGCAGGACAGAAAATGTACAATTAATTGCCTGCAGAGCATTACAATTACTACTACCACAAACAACATATAACATTATTTGTCTGCAGGACAGAAAATGTACAAGTAATTGCCTGCAGAGCATTACAATTACTAGAAGCACAAACAACATCTAACATTATTTGTCTGCATGGCACAATATGACTATTAATTGCCTGCAGAACATGACAATTACTACTACCACAAACAACATCTAACATTATTTGCCTGCAGGGCACAATATGTACTATTAATTTTCTCCAGAACATGACAATTACTACGTGTATACATACTATAAATGTAACATTATTTGTCTGCAGGGCAGAAAATGTATGATTACTTGTTGTCTGCAGGACGAGATTACTTGTCCGCAGAACACAAGCAATAATAATGTACAATAAAGTAAATTATAGTAGATTGCCTGAGTAGCAGGGACTATTTTACAGCACTGTATAATAACAAGTGTCCGCAGGGTGCAATGTTAGTATTGTTATCGCAATGACTTTGTAACATGTGTCTGTGGGGTGCATTGTTAGTATTGTCCTCATCTCGATGACTTTGTAACACGTGTCTGCGGGGTACAATGTTAGTATTGTTATCTCGATGACTTTGTAACAGATGTCTGCAGGATGCAATGCTAGCATTGTTCTTATCTCGATGACTTTGTAACACGTGTCTGTGGGGTGCAATGTTAGTATTGTCCTGATCTCGATGACTTTGTAACACGTGTCTGTGGGATGCAATGCTAGCATTGTTCTTATCTCGATGACTTTGTAACACGTGTCTGTGGGATGCAATGCTAGCATTGTTCTTATCTCGATGACTTTGTAACATGTGTCTGTGGGATGCAATGCTAGCATTGTTCTTATCTCGATGACTTTGTAACACGTGTCTGTGGGGTGCAATGTTAGTATTGTCCTGATCTCGATGACTTTGTAACACGTTTCTGTGGGATGCAATGCTAGCATTGTTCTTATCTCGATGACTTTGTAACACGTGTCTATGGGATGCAATGCTAGCATTGTTCTTATCTCGATGACTTTGTAACACGTGTCTGTGGGATGCAATGCTAGCATTGTTCTTATCTCGATGACTTTGTAACACGTGTCTATGGGATGCAATGCTAGCATTGTTCTTATCTCGATGACTTTGTAACACTTATGGGTTGTTGTTTTGTGGGATGCATGCTAGCATTGTTCTTATCTCGATGACTTTGTAACACGTGTCTATGGGATGCAATGCTAGCATTGTTCTTATCTCGATGACTTTGTAACACGTGTCTATGGGATGCAATGCTAGCATTGTTCTTATCTCGATGACTTTTTAACACGTGTCTGTGGGATGCAATGCTAGCATTGTTCTTATCTCGATGACTTTGTAACACGTGTCTATGGGATGCAATGCTAGCATTGTTCTTATCTCGATGACTTTGTAACACATGTCTGTGGGATGCAATGCTAGCATTGTTCTTATCTCGATGACTTTTTAACACATGTCTGTGGGATGCAATGCTAGCATTGTTCTTATCTCGATGGCTTTGTAAAATGTGTCTGTGGGTGCAATGTTAGTATTGTTCTAATCTCGATGACTTTGTAACATGTGTCTGTAGGATGCAATGCTAGTATTGTTCTTATCTTGATGACTTATATGTACATAGAAAGAACGCCCTAGAGAAATGTGGGCTGTGTAGTTCATTACCGTAGTTCTGCATTCTTCAGGTTAATATCGAGTTTGAACTTCTCATGCCGCAACACTTTCAGTTCGGCATCAAAGTTCTTAATGAGCTCCTCGACTCGAATTAAGAGCTGATCCTGCACATAAATGTACCTGAAAGCACACAGCAACAGAGCTCCAGTTAACTGCCACCTCTACTCTGAGTTCTCTATTTCCAGGGAGACATTATTCAGTACTTAGTGAAATTGGCCAGTTTATTCCGAATGTGATACTACATGGCAGAGCTTGATGGTTAAGTCAGTAATATTACTTGATGGAATTGAGCTAATCAGTCAGTAATATAACAAGTCAGTAAGATAACTTGGTAGAGAGTACAAATCAGTCAGTAATATAACTTGACAGAGTTACGTACAAGTCAGTAAGATAACTTGGCACAGAGTACAAATCAGTCAGTAATATAACTTAGCAGAGTTATGTACAAGTCAGTAAGATAACTTGGTAGACAGTAGAAATCAGTCAGTAATATAACTTGACAGAGTTACGTACAAGTCAGTAAGATAACTTGGCACAGAGTACAAATCAGTCAGTAATATAACTTGACAGAGTTACGTACAAGTCAGTAAGATAACTTGGCACAGAGTACAAATCAGTCAGTAATATAACTTGACAGAGTTACGTACAAGTCAGTAAGATAACTTGGTACAAAGTACAAATCAGTCAGTAATATAACTTAGCAGAGTTACGTACAAGTCAGAAAGATAACTTGGTAGACAGTACAAATCAGTCAGTAATATAACTTAGCAGAGTTATGTACAAGTCAGTAAGATAACTTGGTAGACAGAACAAATCAGTCAGTAATATAACTTAGCAGAGTTACGTACAAGTCAGAAAGATAACTTGGTAGACAGTACAAATCAGTCAGTAATATAACTTTAGCGAATCAGTCAATAATGTTACTTGGTGGAGTTATGTCTCAGTCAGTAATATAACTTGGCAGAGTTTATCGAATCAGTCAATAACATGTACTTGCTGGAGTTTAGTGAACCAGTTTATTTTCAGTAAACTATTATGTGGCAGAATTGAGTAAATTAGTCAGCTTATTTCCGCTAGAATATACTCGGCAATATTTAGCAGATCTATGGTTCCTATATGTAACCTTTCTGTAAAAATAAGAAGAATCAACTGAGATAGTATCAAACTGACAAGCTGCCACACGAAGCATGTTTTACACTATATAAAATACTACTTTGTATGTGTATTCACAACCTTATCACAAGACAAGTGCCTAGTTTGGGATTCGGTATGCAGGTATTGCAGGTATAGCAACACCTCAGGGAGTTTGACGCCCCTGCCTTGCAGAGTTGTAAACCACTGCCTTGTGGTACAGGTTCTTGACAGAACCGAAGGCTAAGGGAGCAAACCCTAAACAGAAAACCATGTCACTGTGGCAGCATTAAGGGCGGTTGATGTATGGAACTCCCAACATCTCCCGACCAGCCACTGCAGGGACAAATAGTTTTGCGCCTGTCTTGACATGTTCTTGCCGGTGTGAAACCTCTATTTGCTCCCCGAGAGAGTGCCGCTGGTAACTTGCAAAAGCCAGCAGCACTTCAACACTTTTGCAGGCAGCTTTCATGAAATGTTTCTGAAACCTGAAGCTGAGAGACATTAAGACCGACTCATGGACGCAACTCTCACAGCAGAGAGCTAAATGGAGAGCGGCAGTCAAGTAATGAAAGCAGTCTTTGTCGCATCGCGACCGACAGCATGATGATGATGATGAGTTTGGGATTTTCAAGTGGTACGCAGATGGAATAAAACACCATTGGAATAAAACCCGATGGAATAAAGCGCTATAAAACATCATATATTAAATCTGCATAGTCCGATGAAATATCAAATTTTCAAAACCAAACCAAATATCTAGATTTGATTTTACATATCTAACTTAGATACTGATGCACTTATTATATTAAGCATTTGTTTCTGCGTAGAAGGCAATACTGAGTCAATTTAACAAAACATGTTACTGCAGAAGTCTATGGTATCAGAGTTTTGGCAAGCTTGCCAAAACTAACTTTCCATGTTCTCAAAAGTTTACCATTTAAAATAAAAGTAACTTTGAACTAATGTAAAGTAGATACTAGTGATCGATCTAATCTATTTATCTCAGAAAAAATACAGAAATTTAAAACCATCGGACTATGCAACTTTAAATATTTTTTTAACATTTGTAATCTCAGCGGGTACACAGCTTCTATGCAAGCTAAGCCGCTGCTATACAAAACAATGGTTGTTTGTTGGAGTTGTACATCCTTGCAACAGCTAAGGTCATATCAGGTACAAAACAATGAATAGTTACTTGATTTGGTTGGCTTCTTCTATCATCATTTCGATCGGGGTGTCTTCAGTGTCTACATCCAAGAAGGGTAAACTTTCGACACTCTCTGTACTTTCCAGTAGGGTGTTATTGATTCCCATGGTGACGGTCATTCGGCGAGTGTTTATAGGTAGGGGTGAACCTGACTGAATACACATCACACATCCATAATTAAATACAGCACCGACGCGGACAAGCTCAAAGTTTCAGAGACAGATAAAAGCATCAAATTTTCAAAACCAAAACATTGACTTCGGTTTGATCGTACATATTGTAGTAGTCGACACTCTCTGTACTTTCCATTAGGGTGTTATTGATTCCCATGGTGACGGTCAGTCGGCGAGTGTTCATAGGTACGGGTGAACCTGACTGAATACACATCACACAGCCATAATTAAATACAGCACCGACGCGGACAAGCTCAAAGTTGCAGAGACAGATAAAAGCATCAAATTTTCAAAACCAAAACATTGACTTCGGTTTGATCGTACATATTGTAGTAGTCGGCACTGACCTCTCAGGCAAGTAACCACATAGACAGGTAGGCGTGGGTAGTGTGGTGACATCAGGGAGCCTAGGTGGTGTAATAGTTAGCACACTGGCCCGGAATGCAAAGAGATGTGGGTTCAAGTCCTGCTCTAGGCGCAATATTTCCCATTTTCATCACCCCCATGACACTGGTTGCTGTGACCATGATCCTGTAAAGCTAAGCGGTGTATGGTTGTTGAACCTACCCTGTGTATGTATATATGTAAGTGCATTGCCTGTATGTATGTAATTGTAAGCATTAAAAACTTACAATTAATTCCAGGGTGACGAGTGTAGTAGTCTGCACTGACCTCTCAGGCAAGTAACCACATAGACAGGTAGGCGTGCTTAGTGTGGTGACATCAGAGAGCCTAGGTGGTGTAATGGTTAGCACACTAGCCCGGAATGCAAAGAGATGTGGTTTCGAGTGCCGCTCTAAGCGCAATATTTCCCATTTTCATCACCCCCATGTCAATATCTAACTTAGATACTGGTGTACTAATTAAGTAAGCATTTGTTGCTCCTTAAAAGGGGGATATTAAACCAATTTAATGGAAGCTGTTATTGCTGAAGCCTATGCTTTCTGAATTTTGATATGCTTAACAAAATTTATTTGGCATGTTTTCATTTCAATTTTTTGTGTGTTTTTTTGGGTCCATTAGTTGTTTAAGCAGGGGAAATTTCAGTCATAGATGACTGGTCTTCCTCATTCCACTGCTGGTCGATAGAAATCCCGAGTCTACACTTTTACCGACCCAAGGGATTTTTAACCTCCCACACCACATAGACATGGTATGAGAGCAACCAGCCTTTGATGACGCTGTAAGTTATACACAGCGGTGGAAATCCAAATTGGCAGAGATGGGGGCACAGGGAATCGAACCGCCGACCCTCAGATTAGGAGTCTGACCTAGAAAAATGTCAGACACTCTAACCACTCCGCCACAGAGAACGCCACAGGTATTAGCCATTTAATATAAAAGTTACTTTGAAGTAAAGTAAAGTAGATTATAGTGATCAATCTAATGCATTTAGTTCAGAAAATGGCAGAACTCAAAAACCATTGGACTGTGCAACTTTAGTCCTGTAGAAGCAAATGGCGCTATGACATAGCGGGTTAGTGTCAAGAGCTGCCACCAGACAGTGGTAGTGTCAACTGTTGCCACCAGACAGTGGTAGTGTCAATTGTTGTCACGAGACAGTGGTAGTGTTAACTGTTGCCACCAGACAGTGGTAGTGTCAATTGTTGTCACCAGACGGTGGTAGTGTCAACTGCTGCCACCAGACAGTGGTAGTGTCAACTGTTGCCACCAGGCACTGGTAGTGTCAAAAGTTGCCACCAGACGGTGGTAGTGTCAACTGTTGCCACCAGACAGTGGTAGTGTCAATTGTTGTCACGAGACAGTGGTAGTGTTAACTGTTGCCACCAGACAGTGGTAGTGTCAATTGTTGTCACCAGACGGTGGTAGTGTCAATTGTTGTCACCAGACAGTGGTAGTGTTAACTGTTGCCACCAGACAGTGGTAGTGTCAATTGTTGTCACCAGACGGTGGTAGTGTCAACTGTTGCCACCAGACAGTGGTAGTGTCAATTGTTGTCACCAGACGGTGGTAGTGTCAATTGTTGTCACGAGACAGTGGTAGTGTTAACTGTTGCCACCAGACAGTGGTAGTGTCAATTGTTGTCACCAGACGGTGGTAGTGTCAATTGTTGTCACGAGACAGTGGTAGTGTGAACTATTGTCACCAGACAGTGGTAGTGTCAACTGTTGCCACCAGACAGTGGTAGTGTCAACTGTTGCCACCAGACAGTGGTAGTGTCAACTGTTGCAACCAGACGGTGGTAGTGTCAACTGCTGCCACCAGACAGTGGTAGTGTCAACTGTTGCCACCAGGCACTGGTAGTGTCAAAAGTTGCCACCAGACGGTGGTAGTGTCAACTGTTGCCACCAGACAGTGGTAGTGTCAACTGTTGCCACCAGACGGTGGTAGTGTCAACTGTTGCAACCAGACGGTGGTAGTGTCAACTGTTGCCACCGGACAGTGGTAGTGTCAACTGTTGCAACCAGACGGTGGTAGTGTCAACTGTTGCCACCAAACAGTGGTGGTGTCAACTGTTGCCACCAGACAGTGGTAGTGTCAACTGTTGCAACCAGACGGTGGTAGTGTCAACTGTTGCAACCAGGCACTGGTAGTGTCAACTGTTGCCACCAGACAGTAGTAGTGTCAACTGTTGCCACCAGACAGTGGTAGTGTCAACTGTTGCCACCAGACTGTGGTAGTGTCAAAAGTTGCCACCGGACAGTGGTAGTGTCAACTGTTGCAACCAGACTGTGGTAGTGTCAACTGTTGCAACCAGACGGTGGTAGTGTCATCTGTTGCCACCAGGCACTGGTAGTGTCAACTGTTGCAACCAGACGGTGGTCGTGTCAACTGTTGCCACCAGGCAGTGGTACTGTCAACTGTTGCAACCAGACGGTGGTAGTGTCAACTGTTGCAACCAGGCACTGGTAGTGTCAACTGTTGCCACCAGACAGTGGTAGTGTCAACTGTTGCCACCAGACAGTGGTAGTGTCAACTGTTGCCACCAGACAGTGGTAGTATCAACTGTTGCCACCAGACAGTGGTGGTGTCAACTGTTGCCACCAGACAGTGGTAGTGTCAACTGTTGCAACCAGACGGTGGTAGTGTAACTGTTGCCACCAGACAGTGGTAGTGTCAACTGTTGCAACCAGACGGTGGTAGTGTAACTGTTGCCACCAGACGGTGGTAGTGTCAACTGTTGCCACCAGACAGTGGTAGTGTCAACTGTTAGCACCAGACAGTGGTAGTGTCAACTGTTGCCACCAGACAGTGGTAGTGTCAACTGTTGCCACCAGACAGTGGTAGTGTCAACTGTCACCGGACAGTGGTAGTATCAACTGTTGCCACCAGACAGTGGTGGTGTCAACTGTTGCCACCAGACAGTGGTAGTGTCAACTGTTGCCACCAGACAGTGGTAGTGTCAACTGCTGCACCAAACAATGGTAGTGTCAACTGATTTGACAAGTTTTCATTTCAAATATCTCTAAAGTTAGCATTTAGAACTAAAAGTTGCTTCAAACTAAAGTCAACTACATTATAACAATCGGAATCAGCCTAATTAATTTATCTAATTTTTAAAGGAGAAACTCAAAAACAAAGAATTATGCATCCTTTAATGATAGGGCAGCAATCTTTACTGATTGCAGTTTAAGGCAGTATAATTAATTGGAGGCCACTCTGTCGCCGGCATCTGGATTGGATCAACACTGCATTTATTTCCCACAATACATGAGAAATGGCTCAGTACACAATTTAACCGGACATCTATATCTATTGTGCTCTCAGCAAATCACACATATGAACTATTTGCAAAGCAACTGAACTCCTCACAGTCTGGTGATGTGATGTCTATATATATTCACAGCTACCGTTATTAAAGAGGACAGTGAGGCCTGCTCGGCTAAAAGAAAAAAAGAAAAAATTCTCCTTAAAATTATGGTAAAATAAATACTTGCAAAAGATATTATTAAAATACTTGTTAAAACATTAGTAAAAAAGTACAAATAAAAACACTCATGATATGCTACTTTTTAAATATGTATATATATAAATATATACACATATATAATATATATACATATATATAAATATATATACATATATGACGTATATATATCCACATACATATATGTATCTATATAGACACATCTATGTCTATATACATATATATATTGTATATTATATATATTATATATACACAAATATATATAAATATATATATAAGAATATATACGATATGCTATAAACATGTATATGAAACTCTTTTTCAAAAACATAATATTTATAAATATATAATACACTATATATATATGTGAAGTGGGCGAGACTACTCGACCGCATTTTGCACGGGCGCGCATTTTGCGCGGGCGCGCATTTTGCGAGGCAGGGTTCCCTGCTGTAAAGTGTTGCTTGGATACATCGAATGTGACTATCCTAGCAACGATAGAAGGTCGGGCATTCGGACCCAGACCCATCGGACGTGTTTTTGCATGCTCCGATGTTTTAGCCGAGATTTAGGCCTTTATTATGGAAATTCCAAACTTATTTAACTTAATTATATTGGAGGGGATTTGACTTATAACATACATTCCACTGTTGAACTATATTTAAATCATAACATAAGTTATATTGCTAAATTCATTCTGTTAGTAAGAGGTAAGAATAAAATGGTGAGCTCCTAAGAAGTGACATGAACGTTCCTTGCATTCTTTACTGTCCTGCAGACTTATATTATTAACCGCTATGGTCAACTTCAGATTGCTATTTGGATTGCTCTATAATCTTATTTAATTAAGGGCCTTCTGCTCATGGTCTGTCAGGAGTCAAACTCTCTCCACCTCGGACATTGCTAGTCAAGGGTCAGGCTGGCAGGATGACAGACAACCGGCGGCAGGAGGCACAAGACATTCACATGGAAACAATTATTTATATTAACACGTAGGCTCACCTTAAGCGGGGGTGGAATAGCCCGACAGTTAAATATGTATATTAAGAATTCTTTTTCAAAAACATAATGAAACCATTTCCATTGTGCCAATAAATTATTTTAACTTTTCTGCAGCGATAGAGCCTAGAATGTACCCATGAAAGTATAGAAGCCTATATAGATTAATAGAAAATAACGATAGATTAGGAGGGAACAAATAGGCCATGTTGAAAACTGACATTTTATTGCTGGAATCTAAAGTTGTTGTTGGCCTTTATCCGGTTTTGGCAAAGTGATCTTAACTTTTCTTCTTAGTTACAATTTGATTCAATTTAATAATAAAATTCTTTAACAAAGTAACTTGTAACAGCTGAATAGACAAAAGACGTTTTCAAGTCCCTTTCCAATATGGGACTAAAAATAACCACATCAAAACTCTATAATTGTAGATAATTTCTGAATTGCCGAAAGAAAGACTAAGAGCCACACCTACACAATACAGCAAATGAATACAAGGCTAGAAACCCTTATTAACTACAAAGCTGCACAAGGGCATCTTTCTTCGAAGAGAGTTACAAGCACACGCACAGCAGAGAAAAGAAATGTGTGTAAAATCTGCTACACATGACACAGTGGACGGCTTATGACAACACGCTTACAATGCATGGCTTATATTGAAGGGTTACTAATTTAGAAACAGGTATCACACGGTAGCGCTATGCTAAAAGTGTCCCACATTAGAATTGGCGTTGTAAGCTGTCTTGCTGAAAGCTATGTCATGCGTAGGGCCCTGAACGAAGCAGCACTGCTTTGCGGAGTGAGGCTGATGCTGCGTTCATACGGTCCTCGTGAATATGGTGAACTTCCCACTTACTGCCGGTGAACACGACCATGTAAACTGAGAGCGTTCATTTGGCAATTCGCGGTAAACACGTTTCATGCTGGGCGATAATATCGGCATTGTCAATGGCCGTGAGCAATCTTCATACAGAAAAAGTGAAATATCTCTAAAACCACACCACCTAGAAACAAATTGCTTGGTACACATATAGAAAACATCTTTACCAAAAAGATTATATCAAATTTATAAGGTTAGGGTTCTTGATTTCTATTAATTTTGAATAAAACTAATGTTTTGCACTGCGCGCACCGCGGAAACTGGCGGACGGCGGAAATTGCGACACTGCCATTTCTTCACAAGTGGTGAGTACCGAGCCGCTTAAAAAATCTCCAGTTCACAGGTGGTGTCCACCAGTTGTGAAGTCACTTGAACGCAATTCACAGGTTGTGAAGTGGGAAACACCATATTCACCAGTTCATATGAACGCAGCATAACACTATGTCATCTCACACCATATTTGTGTGAACGATCAACGACCTCGTGCTGGTCCGGAAGTGTTTATTCCTTACTTCAGTGCCGCATTCAGGGTCCGTCTCTGAGGCGCCTCGGAGATGGCACTGACTTCACGCTAGTCTGAACTGCACAAGCAGTTTGTCACCTCGAAAATGGCCGACCCCCTTAGGCGGCGGCCATTTGCAATGGAAATGCTGCACTGTGATAGGCTGAAACCACTGGAGACGGTGGCCATTTTCGAGGCGCTTTTTGTCTCGTATCTGAAAAGGGAGGCGTCGCCGAAACGTCTCTGTGACGCACCCTGAACGCAAATAGGCCAAAAAGCATCGCCGCGACGTCTCCGAGAGGTCTCCGAGACGTACCCTGAACGCGGCCCAGGTCTCACAGTAATAATTAACGTCATGAGCGATAATACAGGTAATCAGCGTAGTATGACTACTAAGTAACAGCAGTGTGCAACTCCTACCCGCATGCGGCTTTTTCACAAACCGCGACTACCTAAGAACAACCGGTGATGGTCATTTCTGTGACGGTGCAGAAAGCACTGACTGGTGGGAAGAACATAGCTTTGCCTTCAGAGCTAGAAAGCCATTACGTACGTTAAAGACGCGGAATGACAGACCAAAAGTTTTTAGGTTGTTTTTGACTGTTCTTTCTCCAGTTGACCAAGTTCCCATATCGAACTGGATGGTGCATCAGGCAGGAAGAGTTATCATGGAGTAAGGGTGTATGAGGGTTCAGTAAACAGTGGAGAAAAAGGAAGCGGTAGAGCAAAGGGATGAAAAAGGAAGACAAACATTTTGTAAACACTATCGCGACAAGGAAAGGGAATCATTAAAGCCTTTAGTGTCAACATAAACTCTTCTGCATCCGGTAAGCTATTTCTTCACCATCTAAATACAGGGATAAGATTGGCCATCAGTAAAGAAAACTCTGAAAGTCAGACCGGGGGTTTGAGGGCCACCCAGGTTTGGCCAAAAAGAATCGACATCATGAAAGAAGGTTTGCATGGACCTATTCTAGTGTCAAAAGTCAACAACTGAATATACCGCAGCCTTGTGCAAGCCAGTATAACTAGCAAAACAGCTGGCTTCCCAGTCAGAATTCAAGCCCATACCCTCCTATATAACATCAAATATTTTTCCACCAGATCTGCATGAATCAAAAGTATGACCAATTTTATTTTCAAAAACTCGGAAATCCATGAATGCGAGGAAAAACCACATCCATGTAAGCCCTAAATAAAATATGTTGGTTTCAAGATGCATTAGTTGTGCATTTTGGTTATTTACTTTGGTTGTGTGTATAGGTCCTGACACACTACAACGTAACGACACCAGTGTAGGGAGAACGTGAAAAACGTCGAACTTCTCGGCATAGTATGCAAATTTCGGCACAAGTTGAACATGGATGCAGCATAGTTGATGAGAGCGTAACGTCGGTAAAGCGTAGTGATATCGTCATTCAACGAGAGAGGACAACGTAATGACGCTCACGGAACGTTATGAACGTTATTCCATCGCCAGAACTACATTGCTTTATGTTACCTTACATTACTTACGTCATTAAACATTGGCAAAACGCTGAATGTACGTTGGACGTATGTTTGGCATACGTTCTCCTGACGTTCTCCTGATGTTCCCATTACGCCGCGTGGACGTTTCCACCGGCGTTAATATGGGTCGACATAGTGGAACGTAGTGAGCAGCGTTTGACTAACGTCCGTTTAACGTCATTGACGTTCGCCGAACGTGTACAGAACGTACGGCAAACGTAAACCCTTACGTTCGAGTCATGTCAAAAGTTTTGAACAGGTTAAAAACCTTGACGCGCGCCGACGTAACACGACGTAACATGACGTAGCTCGACGTCAGTCTAACGTCATTCTGACGTCATCATAACATAACCCAACGTACGTCAACGTAATGACGAAAAATGACCATGTCAGGCTTACGTTGGCTCGTTACGTCGTAGTGTGACAGGGGTATAAAGGGTAACGGCATGAGGTGGGGTATGGTATGGGGGTGGGAGCGGGGGGGGTAAACAGTCTGAAGGTTTCTATTTTCAGTTAAAGTTGCATAGTCCGATGGTTTTGAGTTTCTGCCATTTTCTGAGATAAATATGTTAGGTTGGTCATTATAATCTACCTTAGTTTAGTTTGACGTAACTTTTAGTTTAAATGGTTAACTTTTGAGATATTTGAAGTGCAAACGTGCAAAATTAATTTCGGCAAGCTTGCCAAAACTCTAACACCATAAGCTTCTGCAGTAACAGGATCTATTCAATTGACTCAGTATTCCCTTCTATGTGGTGACAAATGTTTAATAAGTGCAGCAGTATCTAAGTTAGATATGTAGAATAAAATCTAGATAATTGTTTTGGTTTAGACAATTTGATGTTTTCATCGGACTATGCAGCTATATTAGAAACAGTTAAGGAACATTCGGCTTTGTCAGTACTTGGATGGGTGACTGCCTAGGAAGACAAGGTGCCATAGACTCCAACACCAG
Organism: Branchipolynoe longqiensis; assembly: GCA_030323885.1. NCBI lineage: Eukaryota > Metazoa > Annelida > Polychaeta > Phyllodocida > Polynoidae > Branchipolynoe > Branchipolynoe longqiensis. The sequence goes on from CM059202.1 coordinate 38,788,427, forward strand.
GACAAGAGGGCACTCCCTGAAGCTGAGGAAGCGGTACTCCAGACTGGACCTGCGACACAACTTTTTCGGCTTTAGGGTGGTTGACCTGTGGAATGACCTGCCGGAGAGTGTCGTAGCAGCAGAGTCGGTGAACTGTTTCAAGTCCCGACTGGATGCATACTGGTCAAGCATTACATATATCTTGGAGCCAGTGACAGTTGCTACGATCGACCACATCTGAAGAACTGTCTCCATTTCTATTAATTAAGAGTGGCTAACAGGTCCAAGGCCTATTATAGCTGTATCCTATTGATTGATTGATTGATTGAGACATCCTGATACAGGCTTATAACCAACTAAATCAGTAGTGGATAAGTAATAGTTAGCCTCGTCAGTACTTGGATGGGTGACACAGAAATGGACAGGCCACGGTCATGCAACTGATCCACCCTGAAATACAAAATGGCTAGGCAAACAACACAGCCATCCCACCTGGCCGCAGTCCTAAAGGGTCCGAGTGTGTTCTAGCACACAAGTGCACTATCTAAGGACAGGGTTTAGGTGAAAGGATGCTGTAACAAATTTAAAAAAATCTAAATGGAACGAGATCCTCTACCATAAGCCTGCATGTCACCCAAGTAGATGTACATAGTAGGCTAAGGTATCATACTCAGACTAGACAAAAGAACTGGAAAATTACAAAAAAACTAACATAGGCTATTACTAACAACCAAAATTGCAGAAGGCTGACCTGAGCAGACACGGGTAAACACTCCTGGGCAAAGGAACAGATCAAGACAGCACCACAGCTGTCCAGCATTGAAAACAAGCACCCTGACGGGAGCTTATACGTTATGGGTAGAGTAAATACCTTGTCAATAAAGGAAGACAAGGTGCCATAGACATCCTGATAGCCGGCCAACTCAATAGTGGATAAGTAATAGTTGAGCCTCATCAGCCATAGACATCCTGATACAGGCCTATAGTCGACCAACTCAATAGTGGATATGTAAAACCTGTATATATATTAGCAATGGGCTTCTATTGGAGGCTTTACGGTACTTAGAAAGAAGGGCTACTCACCCCGCTAGAGCTGGCTACATTGGGCCTGCCAAAGTTGCCAAATCCAGCATGGCTGCCGTGTTCAATCCGTCCGACAGTCTTGCGTTTAGATATTGACCTCTTGAACCTGAGCAGAGTCTCCCGCGTGTATTCAAACTTCCTGCAAAATCAAAACGAGGCAGGCATGAAGTAATGTCGAGCACCAGGCTAGGTAGAGACAATGCTGACTATGTTTTTGACTATGTAGCTTATTTATTTTGGCCACATCATTCGTCAGAGTTCAATATACCGTACATTGTTGGAAGGGATGGTGAATGGCAGCAGAGGGAGAGGGAGACCAAGAATATCATGGTTTACAAATATTTCACAGTGGACAGACAGGCTTGAATTCTTCACAGTCTATCAGAACAGCACACCATCGGGACAAGTGGAGAACCATTGCATCCAACCCTCGACTAGAGGACGGAACTATTGATTGATTGATTGAGAAAAATACAAAACACGCAGAAAAATCACTAGAGCGGGTGAGGCACCTGTGCTAAGAACAGAAAGATTCAACAGAAGCGTAATAGCTATGAGCATAACAGCTTGGAATAGTCAAAGCCGTGATCTAAGAAACACCAAAACACTAAAAGAAAACAAAAAGAAAATTAAGAAAGATCAGAACAAGGCTAAACAGTGAGTAAGCCATAAGGCATCACAAACCAAAAGGAGACACCATACCAAACTACTAATGACCATGTAAGCGCCAGACAAGATGTGCAGTTGAAATAATGGGAGGGGGTCTCTAAAGCAAAATGAGCTGAAAACAACAACGAAAACCTGAAACCCATACAAATGATCCACAAACCTAACCTTTAAAGGTGTGACAAAAACAAAATGCTAACACAGTGTAAAGACTAGATCTCCATAAAGTAAAGTTGAATCCTTCCCCCAACTAATAGATTCACCACCTGTTGTGGTCACCAGTATGTAAAGTGTACGGCTTGAATCTGTGGTTGTGTAGGCAGGCTATAGTGAAATCAATACAAAGAGAAAGGAAGAGTATAAATTATGAAAGAAGAGAGAGAGTCAAGCCCTCTGGTTTTTATGTATATGGTACATGGATTCAGTGTAGAGTATCACCTCACCCTATTCTCCCAATGAGAAACAAGCATTCTTAGCTCTACCAATAGGGATCCAGCATTCCTGGTCCCCACGGTTACCAATGATCTGCCCACCACCACCAAGCTGTGTGGCTCCCCTGGCCACCACCTGCCTTGAGCCTGAGTGTGGTGATCCTAACTAGCAGAGGGGGGAGGGGGTAGGCTCTGAGTGCCCCTAACACACAGTCCTGCCAGAATCACTATAGCCGTGTTTACACGGGGAATTGTGAAACGATCTAGACAAAGCGATTTATATGAAGCGTTTTAGTGACGCGTTTACACGACCGAGTTTGAAAGTGTGTCGGCGACCGGGAACCAGCAGCCTTAGTGGGGAGTCTGTAGCCGGCGAGTACTGCTATATGTTTAGTTTACATACCTAGATTCACAATATGAATAACGACACCAATGTAGCAGCTACATTAATATCGCTTGGAATTTAGGGTTAATTTAATTAAATTTCATTATTTGAGTATGTAATTCTGTTAAATATGATCGCATTCAATAGATTTCGCCCTAATCAGTCCCTCACACTGCTGGGCACCAGCGATAGTTACAGCTGAGCTTGTAGCCGGCGAGCACTGCTATTTTACAATATTGCCGCCCGGGAACCAGCTGAATCGCTTCAAATAAACCACCTCGCGACATGGTATAGATGAACCGTTTCATATGAATCGATTCAGCCCTAAAACGCCTCAGAGTCGCGTTTACACGCCAAATGTGAGTCGATCTAGGCAAGTCGTTTTATATGAAGCGTTTTAAATCGCCCGTGTAAACAGGGCTTAGGTCTATTTACCTCTCAATCAAGCACCACCAGCACCTACATATACACATACATACAACGGGTCACGTATACCCGACCAATAATAGAACCTTTGCATTCCCCCACCAATGCTGTAAAGTGGAATATTTTACAATAGTATATTTAGATTAAACCATTAATTGCATGGGTACGTGGTATTAGAAATGTTAACTATGTACAAAAATATAATCGAAAACCAAAAAAATTGGAAAAGGAAATAAATCTGTATGGGTTATGACAACTACAGCACAGCGGTGAAAACAGGTGCATGCACTTAACCGTTATGAGCATAATAAACAAACGATCACTAAAAATATTTTAACAAAATTTAAATTCTGGCGTACTTCTCAGGTAGTTCATCCGGGTGCATTTGGGGGATGGCGGGTATTGGCCTTATCTTGTCCATTGGCATCTTCTGCTGGACATCGTCGACCTGCTCGACAATGTCCCTGATCTCCTGGATGACGCTGATCTTCTTGTCCCGCAGTGCGAGCAGACTGTGGTTGAAGTCGTACTTTTGCTGGTGGATCTGGGGTTTTAGGTTCGAAACAAGCAGGTCAATACAGTTATTTATCAACAGGAAGTTGACAATAATCGAGTCTATTGGTTGGTTGTTGGAATTGTATGTCCTGGCAACATCTAAGGTCATATCAGGATGGGCACCAACTTGTGACAGTGTGCACTCATGGCGATCTTATAGTGCCGCCCCACTGGGAAATCAGGCCGCTGGCAGCATGACCTAATAACCCACTCAGCCACATTATCCTGACACTAAGCTAACCAGTCCTTGCACTATCCCATTAATGCCGAGCAGTAGGCTAGGAAGTGACAAGTATCAATTTTATATGTCATTGAATTGACGCGAACCCATGGGGGACAATAATTGATGATACAGAGATGGTAGTTTAAATCATTCCAATGTAACATTTTAAATCATTGCTGACTCGGTATAGAAAAGGTGAAGACAGATGGGATGGCCGAATGAGTTCAGCATCCGTCTCCCTTTTTGGTAAATTGTGGGTTCGAACCCTGGCCGAGTAAAATCAAATGACTTTAAAATTGATACTTGTCGCTACCTAGCTTGACGCTCGGCATTACTAAGATAAGCCAAGGAGCAGTGGAATGAGGAAGACCAATTGTCCATGATTGAAATTTCCCCTGCTTAATTAACTAATATTCAAGAAAAAAGGTGGGGGGGGGGAAGAATTTAAACTTTGTTTCTAACTTTATTTGTTGTTTTACGTCCTAGCAACATCTAATGTCATATAAGGACGGGTAACGACTTGTGACAGTGTGCGCTCATGGCGACTTTATAGTGCTGCCCCACTGGGAAATCAGGCCACCAGCACCATGACCCGATATCCCACTCAGTCACATTATCCTGACACTGAGCTGACCAGTCCTTGTCCTATCCTATTAATTGGTTTGACTCGGCTGGGATTCAAACTCCCTTCCGTACGGAAATCCTGTGCTCTACCGATTAGGCTACTGTTTTCTAACTCAGTCAGATTGATTGATTGATTGATTGGTGGTTGTTTTACGCCATGTCGGCAGCATAGGCCATATTCACGGCGAGAAATGTTTGTTTTTTGTTCAAAGCATCGCTTTTACATGTAAAAGCAGACAATCAATTATGTGCCAATAGACACTCATTAAATTAGAAAGCTCACAATCATATATTTGTGGTCAAGGGAAACAAATTCCCATAGAAAAAGAATGTTTTATTAATAATTGATAGAATCTATTTAGTAAACTATATGAGGTGGTACAGTCCAGCTGGTCATGCATACTGTCTGCAGAGTAGAACTGTTGGCGCAGGGCCAAAAAATCAACGCAATTTTTGTCAAATGTGTTTGAGTGTCAGCGGGGACTGACACCCAATACATTCAGGGGGAGGTCAGAAGCTCGGCACACACACATCACCCACAGAGCAAGTGCAGCCTGCTTGTAAGCCTGCTCACCAGGGCTTTCAGGGTGAGGAGTTTGGAGCGCGCCTTGTCTGTGTTCATACGCAGGTGATCCGGGACCACGTAATCATCAGCGCTCTTCAGCTTGTAGTCTCCCATATTCTCCTTCGCCTCACGGATGGCAGCGACATCCGCTGGGTCTTCGTAGTTGTCGTCCGGCTTGTTATATACGAGTTCCTGCCACTAAGGAAAATAGGCGAAGGTGGCAGATGTCAGCGGGGACATTCTTCTCAGATTGCGCCTAGCGACTACAGGGCTGAGAGGGACTGACTCTGTAAAGTTTGTTTTATTTAACGACGCCTCGAGAGCACATTGATTTTCAATCATATCATCGCCTATTTTCAAACATATGTTCATTCTGACATATTTCTTTGGAGGAAAACCCGCTGCCGCCACATAGGCTACTCTTTCCGATAAGCAGCAAAGGGTCTTTTATATGCACTTTCCCACAGACAGGACAGCATATATCACAGCATTTGATGAACCAGTTGTGGACCACTGGTCGGGGACTGACTCTGAGGACAGCATGTCCAAGGTGATTTTAAAGAAATACTTTGTTCTGCCAAAATGAGATTTGTGATTAACAAAATGGAGAATCTCAAAACTGCGTGGTCCGATGAAAGCAAGGAGCCACATAGACAGGTATGCGTGGATAGGATGATTGCATCAGGGAGCTTAAATGGTGTAAAGGTTAGTACACTAGCCCGGAATGCAACAGATGTGGGTTCAGATACTGCTCTAGGCGCAATATTTCCCATTTTCATCACCTCCACAACAAACACATACATTTCGAAGCCGAAATGCTTACCTAGATTTGGTATTACATATCCAATTTATATAGTGGTGCATTTATTAAACATTTATTGCTGCATATGCTGTGGTATACAGGTATTGCAGGTATAGCAATACCTCAGGGAGTTTGACGCCCCTGCCCTGCAGAGTTGTAAACCACTGCCTTGTGGTACAGGTTCTTGACAGAACCGAAGGCTAAGGGAGCAAACCCTAAACAGAAAACCATGTCACTGTGGCAGCATTAAGGGCGGTTGATGTATGGAACTCCCAACATCTCCAGACCAGCCACTGCAGGGACAAATAGTTTTGCGCCTGTCTGGACATGTTCTTGCCGGTGTGAAACCTCTATTTGCTCCCCGAGGGAGTGCCGCTGGTAACTTGCAAAAGCCAGCAGCACTTCAACACTTTTGCAGGCAGCTTTCATGAAATGTAAACCTGAAGTTGAGAGACATTATAGCCCTGTTTACACGGGCGATTTAAAACGTTTCATATGAAACCACTTGCCTAGATCGACACACATTTGGCGTGTAAACACATTTAGGGCTGAATCGATTCATATGAAACATTTCATCTAGACCACCTCGCGAGGTCGTATAGATGAAGCGTTTCAGCTGGTTCCTGGCAGTGTTAGGGCCCGATTAGGCCAAAATCTAGTGAATGCGATCATATTTAACAGAATTTCATACTCAAATAATGAAATTTAATTAAATTAACCTTAAACTCCAAGCGATATTAACGTAGCAGCTACATCTGAGTCGAATCGACGAGTGTAAACTAAACACATAGCAGTGCTCACCAGCTACAGGCGCACCACAGGCTGCTGGTTCCCGGCGCCAAAACACTTTTTAAACTCTGTCCGTGTAAACGCGCCTCTAAAACGCTTCATATAAATCGCCTTGTCTAGAACGTTTCACAATTCCCCGTGTAAACACGGCTTAAGACCGACTCATGGATGCAACTCTCACAGCAGAGAGCTAAATGGACAGCGGCAGTCAAGTAATGAAAGCAGTCTTTGTCGCATCGCGACTGACAGCATGATGATGATGATGATGTGTGTATGTGCACATTACATACGTTGGTTATGTTTGTTGTTGTTTTACATCCTAGTAACATCTAAGGTCATATGAGGCTGTTCATTATAATCTACCTTACTTTAGTTTGAAGTAACTTTTATTTTAAATCACAAACTTGAGATATTTGAAATGGAAACATTCTAAATTAATTTTGGCAAGCACGCCAAAACTCTATCACCATAAGCTTCTGCAGTAACAGGTTCTATTAGTTGACTCAGTCGTCCCTTCTATGTGCCGGTAAACGTTTAATAAGTGCATCAGTATCTAAGGTGGAATATGTAGAATCAAATCTAGATAATTGTTTTGGTTTTTGAAAATTTGATGTTTTCATCGGGCTATGCAGCTTTAATCAAAGTTACTAAAACTTAAAATCAAAGTAGACTATAACAATCAACTTGATATATTTATTTGAAAATTACTGAAGAAACTCAAAAACCATCGGATTGTGCAACTTTTAAGTTTCAGAATGCGTATTAAATTAACACTATAGCCCTCGCTCCTGAAGAAGGCGCCACCTAGGGAACTGAACTGGAACTAACAATACTGAATTGCGTGACTGGGGAGACTGGTACTGTATGTACCATACAAACAGGCAGGTAGCTACCATAACAAAAGGAACAACCTTCACCACTTCACTGAGCTGGGCCGCATTCAAGGTACATCTAGGAGACGTCTCGGCGATGCTTTTTGGCTTATTTCCGTTCAGGGTGCGTCTCGGAGACGTCTCGGAGATGCCTTCCATTTCAGACAGGAGATGAAAAGCGCCTCAAAAATGGCCGCCATATTCAATGGTTTCAGCCAATCACAGCGCAGCTTTTCCATTGAAAATGGCCACCGCCTATGATGGCGGCCATTTTCGAGGTGACAAACTGCTTTTGCCGCTCAGACTAGCGTGACATCAGGGATTTCCCCCGAGACATCTCGGAGGCGCACCCTGAACGCGGCCCAAGTAACCAGAACATCCTTAAACTAGGTGGCAATACGATAAATACCATAATGAATTTTGTACACCAAGGGCGTAATTGATTAATCAACTCGGGTCACCCGAGCCAATTTTTGCCGCATGCGCACATCAAAGGGCGTAATCGATTAATCAACTCGGGTCACCCGAGCCACGTTTTGGTGCATGCGCACATCCTACAGACTCGGGTCGAATAATCGAATACGCTTCTCCATGCTCGGGGTGGAAAAAATGGTGGCTTAATCCAAAAACCTTTTTTTTTTTTAATAACCGATATAACTACAGCAAAATAGGATTTAAAGTGTTTTATGATGGCATAGTTTAGTTATATTTCCATTTCATTAATCTATGTTATTACCCAAAAAAAACATGTATGACTGGTACCGGTGGCTGTTATCCTGCAGGACGCTACCAGCGCAAATGTGACGTCATCGCTCCTAGCCACCACAGCCAAGAGGTGGGTTACTGGGGTCGGGTCGTTTTGCACATGGCACATGTATTTGTCGACTCCACTCACAGTGTTCGATTTGAAATTCTGACGATTCGGGTGACCCGAGTCACCCGAGTCTTGTTAATCGATTACGGCCCAAGTGGGAAGAAGATATTTTGCGACATTGTAGTAACTAAGCTGCTTTTCGCTGGTACCTGTGCACGGCGTGAAGCCCGCTTGCGCTTCTTCTCTTCGACCTTGAAGAGTGCCTTGTTGATTCGCTCACCCATGCTACCCTTCAGGGTCGTCATAGTCTTCGAAGCCTCAGCCGCAATATTATCCATGCCACTGGATTTCCCAAACAACTCACTCACCACTGGACGACCTAAATGCAAAGACAAGAATTAGCGGATTGTCACATAGTTTAAAGTTGCATAGTCCGACAAAAACATCAAATTTTAAAAACCAAAACAATTATCCAGATTTGATTCTATATATCCAACTTAGATACTGGTGCACATATTAAGCACTTGTCGCCATATAGAAGGGCAAACAGAGCCAATGTAATAGAACCTGTTACTGCAGAAGCCTATGGTGTCAGAGTTTTTTTTGGTACATTAGTTGTCCCAAGCAGGGGAAATCCCAGTCACAGACGACTGGTCTTCCCCACTCCACTGCTGGTCGATAGAAAGCCCGAGCCTACACTTTTACCGACCCAAGGGATTTTTAACCTCCCACACCACATAGACATGGTATGAGAGCAACTGGCCTTTGATGACGCTGTAAGTTATACACAGCGGTGGAAATCCAAATTGGCAGAGCTGGGGGCTTGGGCATACTTGTTGCTACCTTATCTGGCGCTCATCAATAATATGTTGCTAGGACATAAAACAACAACAAACAAACAAAAACTCATCAATAATAGGATAGGGCAAGGAGCAGTGGAATGAGGAAGACTAATTGTCCGCGATTGAAATTTCCTCTGCTTAGGCCCAAAGACCCTATAATACTAAGACGGCTCACTCAGCTTGTACTGTGTAATCAAAATGATCAAACCCACCACTTGGTGCACTGGCAGTTCTCTTGGTTAAACAGGTGCTATATTATATGTATAAATGTATATATGAATATGAAAGATGTGTGATGATGGCAATGATGATGATGATGATGCTGATGATGAGGTGTATTTGTTCATAGCAATTTCATATTGATGTGTATTCATACATACCTATCTCATGTATAATATAATTGTATGTGTTTACATGTGAAACGCCAACCAGCAGCCGGGCTGAGTAAACCCACCACAAGGTGGCACTGCGAAATTGACATTACCATGGGAGAGATAGGGAGTGAGCCGTCTTAGTATTATAGGGTCTTTGTTAGGCCTTAGTCACATGACAGCTTGCGACCCCCTTGCGACCAAAGCAAACAATGACAGTAAAAACAATGGTCGGCGATTAGTCGGTGACCAGTAGGCAACCATTTTGGTCGCAAGGAGGTTTTAGGTGCAGCAACTGCAACCTCTTTGCGACCAAAATGGTCACCCGGAGGTCACCGACCGATCACCGACCACTTTGTGACCACCCATTTTTGGTGGTCGCAAGCGATCGCAAGCATAGTGTGACTGGGGTATATTATAAATCAACTAAACAATAAACTACAAACTAATGACTAAAGTTATTCAACATTGAAAACAAGTTCTATCATGAACTTATGTTATGGACAGGGTAAATAAACCAACAATAATCTTTTTTTTTTAAAGTAACCCACAAAGAATTTTTTTTTTTTTAATTGAGGAGGTGTTTGGTAGCGTTTAAAGGCCCTGTCACATTACGGCGTATGGCGGAAGTGTATTGAAAACCTACGTCGAAAATGGGAAAAAGCTGCGCGTGCCGGCCTATTGTGACCTTTGGTGACCTATTGGGTGTTTTTGAGCGTATGCGTAACCTATGAGGAGCGTATGAGAGCATACTGTGACATTTTTTGACGGTTTTGATTGGCATATGGAACCTATGCGTAGCGTATGCGTAGCGTCTGCGTAGCGTATGCATAGTGTATGAGCGTATGAGTAGCGTATGAGTCAAGATCGATGTCGAGACCTATGGCATATGCTTGGAATATGCTGTGCATACGCTGTGCATATGCTAGGAGTACGCTCCCATACGTAACTCGTAGGTTATGCGTATGCTACATACGCTAGAGATACGCCGGTGATGCAAGTTGAGCGTATGCGTAACCTACGCCGGCGCACCCGTAGCATACGAGGAGTATACACCGGCGTATGAGGAGCGTACACCGGTGTACGAGGAGCATACACCGGCGTATGAGTAGCGTATGAATCATACGCTCCCATAGGTCAAGATTTTTTTAGCATGCACAAAAATATTTGGACGGACGGATGGGAGAAAGCGTATGGTGGCGTACAACGGCATAGGCCGGCACATGACGGCCTATGCATAGCATATGCGTAGTGTATGCGTAGCGTATGGCGGCGTATTCCGATGTATATGACGTAACGCGCCTACGCCGCCGTACGCTCCCGCAAAAAACCCTAATGTGACAGCCCCTTAAAGATCAGCTAACCATCGAGTAAGATGCGAGTGGCTCTGCGCGACATGTCCCCGTCCTTCAGGTTAGCCCCAGTCGCCACTGCCCGCAGCTCGATCTTGGCCTTCATGCTGTAGAAGTCATCTGGAAGTTTTGTAGACCGGAAGCTGGTCACCTGCGGCAAAGGAAGGCTTCTTTTATTTAACGACGCCTCTAGAGTACATTGATTTCCATCATGGACTATTGTACGTAATTATTTTAGTATTTATTAATTTTTTTGGTACATTAGCTGTTTAAGCAGGGATAATTTCAGTCACAGACAACTGGTCTTCCTCATTCCATTGCTCCTTGCCCTATCCTAGTAATGCCGAGCGTCTGGCTAGGAAGCGACAAGTATCAATTTTTAAGTCAGTGGTTTGACTCGACCAGGATTCGAACCGACGATCCCATGATCTACCAACATGGGAGGCGGATGCTCTAACTCATTCGGCCATCCCGTCTGCATGATGGGATGGCCATTCTGACATATTTCTTTGTGGAGGAAACCCGCTGCCGCCACATAGGCTACTCTTTCCAATAAGCAGCAAGGGGTCTTTTATATATATATGCACTTTTCCACAGACAGGACAGCACATACCACAGCCTTTGATGAACCAGTTGTGGACGACTGGTTGGAACGGAAAATAGCCCAAACTGCAAATGGGTCCACTGAGCAGGATCGATCGGATGACCCACACATTCACAGATGGATACTCTACCGCCTGAGCTACGTCCCTCCCTTCACCTGCAGCAAGCGGGAGAGGCCTTATGCCCGGTACACACCTAGCGTATACGATCGTTTTCCCGCACCCACCTAGCGTATACGATCTAAAACTGCCCAAAAATAGTGAGGTGTGCATTCCCCTAGCACACCTCCCGATTGCGATTCACGACTAAAAACTAATTTTTAGGGCTAAAACGGTAGGTGTGCGCTAGCACTACGATTGTGATTCCCGATTCGAAAAATGAATCGGCCCGACTTCAGTTTTAAGCTGATCGGGAGTTTTAGTGCGCGAATCCTATACGCTATGTGTGTACCTAGCATTAGTCACGTGACCAGCCAGAAGGGGGATTCTCGAGGCAACTGAATAATGTCGAGAGAAATAAACAACACCATCCTACCAACATCTGAATAGGCAGGTATCCATGGCAACACAATTTTACTGAGTTCATTCAATTCAATGGCTTTCCCCCCCCCCCCCGGAATATTACAGCCACATGACCCCCCCCCCACGCCCCCAACAAAAAAACCAACTATAACTAGCTTGAAAACTGTGGTACCTAAGGCTGTTTAATCAGGGATGAAAGTGGTCTCCGGGAAAAAAAGCGGAAATGCTGATATTCTCCCATAGGTTTAACATTGTCAGGGAATCGCGGGAAAATACCGGAAGTCAGGTCTGAACTAAGCCTTGTTGTGACTGCATTATCACCCATATCTAACAGTTTCTTGCTTAGGTTTTATGTTCTAACTACATCTAAGGTCATATAAGAACGGGATTCGAACCACCAAACTGTTGTCATATATACATCCCATCTTTTGTAATTTTGTTTAACATTGATCGGTGGATATAAGAAATCCCGGAAATCCGCGAAACCGCGGAGGTCTTTCATTTCATCTCTGTTTAATAGATACACTCCCCCCTTCACCCCTTGTGATGCCACATAACGCTTGGACCTACACCCCCCCCCCCCCCCCCCCCCCCCCCCCCGCCCCCACACCTCCCACCATTCTAACTCTAAGCGTTATGTAACATAGTCATTGATTTGTCTCGATCGGGGTTCGCACCCACAACCTTCCGCACAGAAAGCCAGCCAATGCGCTTAGCCTATTCAATTTGTGTGTCTTTGTGTGTGTGGTGGGTGTCAGGTGTGTGTGTGTCTAGCAGGTGTCGGGTGTGTGTGTGTGGTGTGTGTGGCGGGTGTGTGTGTCGAGTGTGTGTGTGGCAGGCATGTGTGTGGGGCTGGTTTCGGGTGTCTGTGTGATGGGTGTCATGTGTGTGACGGGTGTTGTGTGTGTGATGGGTGTCGGGTGTGTGGCAGATTTTGTGTGTGTGTGTGTGGTGGGTGTGTGTGGCCAGTGTGTGAGGCAGGCATGTGTGTGGGGCTGGTTTCGGGTGTGTGTGTGATGGGTGTCGTGTGTGTGACAGGTGTCGTGTGTGTGGCGGATTTTGGGTATGTGTGTAGCGGGTGTGTGTGGTGGGTTCAGGTGTGTATGTGGCAGGTGTCGGGTGTGTGTGTGGTGAGTGTGTGTGTGGTGGGTGTGTATGTGGCAGATGTCAGGTGTGTGTGTGGTGGATGTGTGTGGTGGGTGTCAGGTGTGTGCATGGCGGGTGTGTGTGTGTGGCGGGTGTGAGTGGTGGGTTCGGGTATGTCTGTGGCGGGTTTGGGTGTGCGCATGGCAGGTGTCGGGTGTGTGTGTGTCCAATGTGTGTGGCTGGTTTCGGGTGTGTGTGTGTTGGGGGTTGTCGGGTGTTCGGTATGTGTTGCGGGTTTTGGGTGTGTGTGTGTGGCGGGTGTGTGTGTTGTGGGTGACACATGTGTCAGGTGTGTGTGTGTGTGGCAGTTGTGTGTGGGAGGTGTCAGGTGTATGTTTGGCGGGTATGTGTGGTGGGTGTTGGGTGTGTGTGTGTGTGGTGGGTGTCAGGTGTGTGTGGGAGGTGTGTGTGGTGGGTGGTGTGTGGCAGGTGTCCGGTGTATGTGTGGGGGGTGTCAGATGCAAGTGGCGGGTGTGTGTGTGACAGGTGTGTGTGGTGGGTGGCGGGTGTGTGTGTGGTGGGTGGCAGGTGTCAGGTCTGTGTGTGATGGGTGCAAGGTGTGTGTGTGTGTGTCGGGTATGTGGGGTGTGTTTGTGGGGTGTCGGTGTGTGTCGGGATGGGGGGGGGGTAATGCGCACCTCATGTGCACTCTCGAAGCACTTCACAATGACCCGCTCACACTCCACGACATCCTTGAAGCGCGTTCGAAGTTTGTCGAGTGCGATCTTGAACTTCTCCTCTTCCCATGCCATCTCCTTACGCACCAGGTCTATCTTAGCCTGCTTGTGCTGCTCCAGCTCACGCTTAATCTGAGGATCCATCTCAAACTCCTGCAAGAAACAAGGGCCGTAATTGATTATGATGCTCCGGTGTGGCGTGCTCAGCCGTGTACTGTGTTCAGCCGTGTCATTAGACTCAAACTCAAGGCATTGTCAATGGTCGTGAGTAATTTTCATACAGAAAATACAGAAAAAGTGAAATATCTCTAAAACCACACCACCTATTAACAAATCGCTTGGTACACATATAGAAAACATCTTCACCAAAAAGATTATATTAAATTTATAAGGTTAGGGTTCTTGATTTCTATTAATTTTGATTAAAACTAATGTTTTGCACTGCGCGTACCATCAAACTCAAGGCATTGTCAATGGTGGTGAGCAATCTTCATACAGAAAATCCAGGAAAAGTGAAATATCTCTAAAACCACATCACCTAGAAACAAATCGCTTAGTACACATATAGAAAACATCTTTACCAAAAACACTATATTAAATTTATAAGGTTAGTGACTCACGACCATTGACAATGCCTTGAGTTTGACGGTACGCGCACGGCTGAGCACGGTACACGGCTGAGCACGCCACACCAGACTATTCGGATCATCCGAGTCGTCAGAATTTCAAATAGAACACCCCGAGGTTTACCTAAAAATATACGGGCCGTGTGAAAAATGATCCTGACTCCAATGGCCCACTTCTTGGCTGTGGGCATCAGGAGCAATGACGTCACATTTGTGCTGGTACCCGTTGTGCGTCAGAATGTACTGCAAAGCTACACTTTATATATGGGTCGTTCTCAGAAACTGTGTACCACTTGAGGTAGTCTACTTGAAATGCATATTTCAAAGAAACCCATTATTGGAGTGTCAATATTTAGATTTCATCATTTATTTCACCCCGAGCAAATTCATTTATGCAACCCGAGTTTGTACGACCTGCGCATGTGCAAAAAAAAAATGGTTGGGATGACTGGAGGTGATTAATCGATTACGGCCAAGTTTGTTGGTTGTTGTAATCCACTAGGTGCAGAAGGAAGGTATTACAGCTGATCCACTAGGTGGCAGAAGGAAGGTATTACAGCTGATCGGCTAGGTGGCAGACGGAAGGTATTACAGCTGATCCACTAGGTGGCAGAAGGAAGGTATTACAGCTGATCCGCTAGGTGGCAGAAGGAAGGTATTACAGATGATCCACTAGGTGGCAGAAGGAAGGTATTACAGCTGATCGGCTAGGTGGCAGAAGGAAGGTATTACAGCTGATCCACTAGGTGGCAGAAGGAAGGTATTACAGCTGATCCACTAGGTGGCAGAAGGAAGGTATTACAGCTGATCCACTAGGTGGCAGAAGGAAGGTATTACAGCTGATCCACTAGGTGGGAGAAGGAAGGTATTACAGCTGATCCACTAGGTGGCAGAAGGAAGGTATTACAGCTGATCCGCTAGGTGGCAGAAGGAAGGTATTACAGCTGATCCGCTAGGTGGCAGAAGGAAGGTATTACAGCTGATCCGCTAGGTGGCAGAAGGAAGGTATTACAGCTGATCCACTAGGTGGCAGTGTGAAAGCATAAAACTGAAATTCAACTAAATGGCAGGAGGAAAACATTGAAAAAAGCATAAAGCTGAGGGACACGCACCTTTCGGCTAAGAACTAGATGTTCTGGGAGTTCGTTGCTTTTACTTAGCAGTGTCCTGAATGTCTGACGCAGCGCTTCAATGGCACGCTTCACTTGGAGTTTTTTGTCTTCGGCCAGCCGCATCATCTTGTCATATTCTGACTTCTGCTTCGCATCTTCAATACTGAAAAGCAGCGAAGGAGATTTCAATTTCAGTCCTGTCAATCCCACCTCAACCCCACAGGAGTCTGTGGTGGTTCCCTCCACAGGAGTCTGTGGTGGTCCCCCCCACCACCACCACCACCACCACCACCACACACACAGGTAGGACAGTTTCGTGCGATTTGTTAAATATCAATCTATTCAATTTTAGTCCTGCCCACCCCCACCCCCACATTAGTATGTGGTGGTTCCCCCACATGGGTATGTGGTGGTTCCCTCCACATGAGTATGTGGTGGTTCCCTCCACATGAGTATGTGGTGGTTCCCTCCACATGAGTATGTGGTGGTTCCCTCCACATGAGTATGTGGTGGTTCCCTCCACATGAGTATGTGGTGGTTCCCTCCATATGAGTATGTGGTGGTTCCCCCACAGGTGGGACCGTTTCATGCAATTTGTTATTTATTATTTCTAATAGACGAAATCACCATTCCGACTGCGCATGCACTGAAAATGGCGTCGAGAGAAAAACAAAGGCGCTCGGCCATTGAATTTGCCGATACGCATAGGGAAAAACTTAGATTTTTATTCAAAATTAATAAAAATAAATAACAAGTTGGCACAAACATGGATGGATGCATTCAATATAATCATATAATGAATATGTTTAAGACACAACTCTTCATAATTAAGCATTTTGAGGTAAGAAACATACAATTTCAGTCACTTTACAGGCTGATGTTTACATCACCATTGATTAGACATAAGTAATTCTTGTTCTAAATATTAAAATGTCAAATGTGTCAACAAAAACTTGTTTTAAAGAAATATATAACCAATATCTGATTAACCCTACCCATTTCCTAGCCCAACAAATGTTATTAACCATAGGATATAAATAAAAACATGAATAAAATAAGTAAAACTGACTCTGGCTATGGCTCTAACACTAGTCTGAGTGACCAGATTTGTCTAAATCTAAATGCACATGGCATAAGATGTGCTGATTAGATTGATGTAAATGCAATGCTAGATAAAAGATTGACATCTTAATTTATTATATATATTTTTCTAGTTGGTATTCTATAATTTCGAACAAGAGCTGAGATGAGCTGAAACTAGCTGCACCCAGTTGTAAAATATTCCGATTTACGCCATCGGGGGGAATGCAAATGTTCTATTACTAAACAGGTGTACGTGACCAAGCGCATATATGTGTATATATGTCGGTGCTGGTGGTGCCTGAGTGGGATGTAAATAGACATAGTGGTGCTGGCAGGGCTGTGTGTAAGGGGCACTCATGGCCTACCCCCTCCCCCTCTGCTGGGTAGGATCACCACACTCAAAGGTCAAGGTTGGTGGTGGCCATGGGGCCATACAGCTTGGTGGTGGTGGGCAGACCACTGGTAGCCATGGGGACCAGGAATGCTGGATCCCTATTGGTAGGGCCAAGAATCTTTGTTTCCCATTAGGGGAAAGGGGTGGGGTGATACTCTACAATGAACCCATGTAACCATATAAATAATAAACCAGAGGGTGTGACTCTCTCTCTTCCTTTACGCTTTATACTCTTTCTTTCTCTTTGTCTGTATTGATTTCACTATAGCCTGCCTACACAACCACACATTCGAGCCCTAGCCTTTACACAGTCTCTTAGCATTAGCCATGTGCTTTGCGGGGGTTTGTTTTTCTTCCACGCATCCCACAATGCACAGCGCAGCTGGAATGGCGATCTAGTCTATTTATTATTCTTGAAATACCTGTATTCTGAATTGATACTAAATCTTTCCTTTAAGATGTCGCCCATAATTTCTCACCTGTAGGCACTGGTATCGTCAATGTCATCAATCCGCCGCTCACTGTCAGGTTTCTGAAGCACACAACACAAAGTAAGCAGCACATATTTTTCAGTTTGTAATTAAATAATAGCTAAATGGAATAATAGTCACACAGTACTGAGGCAATAGCTAAATGGAATATTAGTGACACAGTACTGTGGTAATAGTTCAATGGAATATTAGTGACACAGTATTGTGGTAATAACTCAATGGAATTTTAGCCGCTGTGGCAATAGGTAACTGGAATATTCGTGACACAGTACTGAGCCAATAGCTAAAGGGTATATTAGTGACACAGTACTGTGGCAATAGGTAACTGGAAAATTAGTGAAACAGTACTATGGTAATAGCTAAGTAGAATATTAGTGACACAGTACTGTGACAATAGGTAACTGGAAAATTAGTGAAACAGTACTATGGTAATAGCTAAATAGAATATTAGTGACACAGTACTGTGACAATATGTAACTGCAATATTAGTGACACCGTGCTGCAGCAATATGTAACTGGAATATTAGTGACACAGTACTGCGGCAATATGTAACTGGAATATTAGTGACACAGTACTGAGGAAATAGCTAAATGGAATATTAGTGACAGAAAAGGAGAGCCATCACATCTCGGTATTCATTCTAGCAACTGATATATCGCCATTTGATATCAGGATTCTCCAGTTTATTTATAATAATAATATTAATAACAACAATATCTATGATTGTTCAATAGCAGGTCTTACGACTTAATGCCCGATAAAATGTGGTGGGTCACCTATTGCACCACTAAGCCATTGCCTTTATATACATAAACCCATTTGACCTTTTGACCTTGACCCATACTGACCTTGCCTGATACAATGTGGTGGGTCACCTATTGCACCACTAAGCCATTGCCATTAAATACCTAAGCCCATTTGACCGTTTGACCTTGACCCATACTGCCCTTACCCGATACAATGTGGTGGGTCACCTATTGCACCACTAAGCCATTGCCTTTAAATACATAAGCCCATTTGACCGTGACCCATACTGACCTTGCCTGATACAATGTGGTGGGTCACCTATTAGACCACTAAGCCATTGCCTTTAAATTTATAAGCCAATTTGACCGTTTGACCTTGACCCATACTGACCTTGCCCGATACAATGTGGTGGGTCACCTATTGCACCATTATGCCATTGCCTTTAAATACATAAGCCAATTTGACCCTCGACCTTGACCCATACTGACCTTGCCTGATACAATGTGGTGGGTCACCTATTGAACTAAGCCATTGCCATTAAATACATAAGCCCATTTGATCGTTTGACCTTGACCCCTACTGACCTTGCCCGATACAATGTGGCGGGTCATCTATTGCACTAACTAAGCCATTGCCATTAAATACATAAACCCATTTGACCTTTTGACCTTGACCCATACTGACCTTGCCTGATACAATGTGGCGGGTCACCAATTGCACTGTCTAAGCCATTGCCATTAAATACATAAGCCCATTTGATTGTTTGACCTTGACCCGTACTGACCCTGGCTGAGGGGATCCTGGCCTTGGACTCCGTGACCTCCTTCTCAACCCGGTCTTGGTCCATGAGGTTGAAGGTGAAGAAGTTTCCGTCGGCGCCGACTGAGAAGAGGAACTCGTTGTCGAAGCTCATGGCGATGTGCTTGATGCTGCCGTAGTTGTTGTCATGGACGTTGAGAATCCAGTAAGGCCCGAGCTCACCGATGTCGCCCGAAGACAGTGGATGGATGCGAATGGAACCGTCATGCATCCCCATGAACACGCGCTTCCCATCTTCGCTGAACGCAAACAGCAGAGGCAAGATGTTAAAAAAGAGGCAAGACTTTAAAGACAAGACTTTAGCGAAAAGGCAAGATTTTAGCGAAAAGGCAAGATTTTAGCGAAAAGGCAAGACTTTAGCGAAAAGGCAAGAGTTTGATGAAGTCAAGACTTTAGTGAAAAGCTTTGACTTGGGAGAAAAGGCAAGCCTTTAGCAAGAAGCCAACGCTTGCAAGGCAAGCACTATGAATTCACATCAGTCAACATTGAATATCCAGCCAGACAGCGCTCATACCCAATACAGGCCAATGTGTGCATTGCTGGACGCAACAGAAGACATGATCTTTACATACGCATACATGTCAGTGGCATTCTCTGTGGAGGAGTGGTTAGAGTGTCTGACTTTTTTCTAGGTCAGACTCCTAATCTGAAGGTCGGCGGTTCGATTCCCCGTGCCCCCAGCTCTGCCAATTTGGATTTCCACCGCTGTGTATAACTTACAGCGTCATCAAAGGCCGTTGCTCTCATACCATGTCTATGTGGTGTGGGAGGTTAAAAATCCCTTGGGTCGGTAAAAGTGTAGGCTCGGGCTTTCTATCGACCAGCAGTGGAGTGGGGAAGACCAGTCGTCTGTGACTGGGATTTCCCCCTGCTTGGGACAACTAATGTACCAAAAAAAAATAAAAAAGAGACAAATAAGTGTTCACACTTCCTGTCTACCATTCGCTATATCGTGAGTGGAATGATTTCAAATGGGTCACAGCCGAATCTTGAGGCCCATTTGAAATCACTACACGATCCATTGACGATTGATTGATGGTGAATTCACGCTGTGTTGACAACAAAGGTCATATTCGCTGTAGACTCCACCCATGACGATTATCTTGCTATTCATTATGGAACTACATTCTAGCGACTTCATATGGTACTAGTGTCATTCAGCCAAGTGGAAAATGTAGTGGTCTACACTGATGTCTTGGGTAAGGAGCCACATATGGATAGGTTGATTGTAATGGTTGGCACACCAGCCCCAGAATGGCAAGAAGTGTGAGTTCGAATCCTGCTTTGGGCACAATATTTCCCATATTCATCACCCCCCATCACAATGGTTGCCATGATCAAGATCCTATACAAGGTACATGCTGTATGGTTGGTGAACCCAACTTATGTATGTACATTGCCTGTATGTAGTTGTAAGCATTAAATGACTAATGTACGCCGACCATTTAAAAGACTTACAATTCCAGTCGGACGAGTGTAGTAGTCTGCACTGACCTCTCAGGCAAGGAGCCACAGGATAGGATGATTGCATCAGGGAGCATATGTAGTGTAACGGTTAGCACACTAGGCCCGGTATGAAAAGAAATGTGGTTGCGAATCCTGCTCTAAGCACGACATTTCCCATTTTCATCACCGCTAGGACAGAAGTGAGACATACAGTAAAGACACACAGTACACACCTATACTTCATGACAGACACAGGGTTGTCGGCGGAGTCGAGCAGAGGCAGATGGCGAGTTGGTTCGTTCAGGAGGTCCTCCGGCACCTTGGACTTCTCCTCCTCTGTGCAGAAGGTAGCCTCGTATAAGTAGCCCGAGTCGAACTCTCCCTGCACAAACACCAGAGTCATGTTGTACTCAATGTCATCTGCTATAGACGTACCAGTGACTAGCACACTCAATGTCATCTGCTATACACGCATAAGCGACTAACACACTCAATGTTGTCTGCTATACAGGCACAAACGACTAACATCCTCAATGCTGTCTGCTATACAGGCACAGGTGACTAACACACTCAATGTCATCTGCTATACAGACACAGGTGACTAACACACTCAATGCCGTCTGCTATACAGACACAGGCGACTAACACACTCAATGCACTCAATGTTGTCTACTATTAGGTACTCCAAAGTGGGCGTATACGGTGTCCGCAGCGCGAAATTTGACCTATTTTAACCGTTTTAAAAAGGCTTGAATCTCCACTAATTCTGCATGGTTTGAAATAAATATTATATCAAATTAAAGCTTGTTCTTTTGTCTTTTAGGGTGTCTGATGTTTAATTATCATTATGAAATAAATCACAGTCAATGGACACTTGTTAGCGGGTACCATCGGCAGCTCTGAGCATGCTCGACAATTTTGTTTTCATCCAGTCTGAGCTACTCCCTTCCCTAAACTTGATACCTTGGTGAGGACAGTGACCTGAGCTAAAAATAACCACCAATGAAAGACAGAGAAGAATCTAGGCTTCATTAACATATCAAGCATGACTGTTTTTGAGTGGGAAATTTGATTGAACTGAAGGAGTGAAAACATTAAGACATTAATCCTCCTTGAAAATCGATCAGGATCGTTTTGAAAATTATATCATCAGAAAGCTTAAGTCTTCCTCTACCTAACCAGAACAATATTTGGTTGAGATTTATATCATGCGCATCAAGGTTGGTCTGAGAAGTGACTGCTGCAAGAATGTGGCTATTGTCAGCTCGCGATGCCTAAAAGTGAATGTTGTCCTTTCTCTGATCAATTAGGAAATGATGTCATCATGTAGAGCTTTTAATTCTGGTTATTTTGGTATAAAGATTGCAGTGATAGGACAATTAGAATGGGAGTTATGCTATTTTTCTTTATTTTACTGAATTTATTATTGGTGGTTGCTGAAAATTAAGGAATTTAGCAAGTTTGACATGAAATTTCAGAAAGAATACTAACAGTGATAGTCTGTAAAAAATTTGCAGCTATTCAATCGATCTAAATGATTTTTATATCATTGAGATCCAATTTAAAAGATCTGTACAGATATATAACTTGTAATACTGACCTGTTGAAAATAGAAATCACTTTGGAGTACCTACTACTATACAGATACAAGTGACTAACACACTCAATGTCATCTGCTATACAGACACAGGTGACTAACACACTCAATGCCATCTGCTATACAGACACAGGTGACTAACACACTCAATGCCGTCTGCTGCACAGACACAGGTGACTAACACACTCAATGCCGTCTGCTATACAAACACAAATACTAAAACACTAAATGTCATCTGCTATACAAGCACACGCGACTAACACACTCAATGCCATCTGCTAGACAGACACAAGCGACTAACACACTCAATGTACTCAATGTTGTCTACTATACAGACACAAGTGACTAACACACTCAATGTCATCTGCTATACAGACACAAGTGACTAACACACCCATTGTAGTCTGCTATACAGGCACAAGTAACTAAGTGACTAACACACTCAATGCCGTCTGTTATACAGGCACAAGCGACTAACACACTCAATGCTGTCTGCTATACATGCACAAGTGACTAAGTGACTAACACACTCAATGTCGTCTGTTATACAGGCACAAGCGACTAACACACTCAATGTGATTTACAAGAAAAAGCAAACATAAACAACTAAGTTTCAAAGAACAGGTTACAATTTGTTCAATAGAATGACGCAGCGTCTATTTTTGTTCAAACCCAGTACCCTGCATACAATTCACCGCGAAAGCTGACAATAACACTGGGTTAGCGTAGATATAAATTGGACATTGGTGAGCGTACTTACCATGGAGAGCCACACCTTGCCCTCTTCCAGTGCATGGATGCCGGTGAGCACAGGGCTCGGGTCGTGTGGGATGAATGGTGACCACTCCTCCTCCTCATCTTCCTCTACTTGTTCCTCTACCAAGAAGCCCCAAGACACACGCCCGGTGATGAAAACAGCCACAACAACAAAGCAGCATGCAACACCAAGCCCACATGACAACACAGGTACATTTTATAGTATTAATATTTACATTACATTTTTTTTTCAAACAAATTGTGTAGTTAATAGATCATGGTAAAATTGAGTAAATACATTTTTTACAATTAAAAAAAATGGAAGTAATTTGTCATTTAATAGATTATGTTAAAATATTTTGAATATAATATTTTTTTACAATTTAAAAAATGGAAGTAATTTATTATTTAATGGAGGCATGGGGTTGTCGGTGGAGTCGAACAGTGCAGATTTTGCATAAAAATGGAAGTAATTTATTATTTAATGGAGACACGGGGTTGTCGGTGGAGTGGAGCAGTGCAGATTTTGCATAAAAATGGAAGTAATTTGTTATTTAATAGAATTTATTAGATTAAGTTAAGATTTTGTATATAAATTTTTACAATTTAAAAAAGGGGAAGTCATTTATTTAGTGGATTTTATTAATATTTATAAAAGCATATTTTTGTTCATTTAGGTTTTTTTTAAACACGATTTAGTATTTAACAGATAATTTTTAAATGTTTAATATTTATATATAAAATAGAAACAAATTCAGATAGCAAAGACCACACATCACAACACCATGCAGGAATCACAGCACATGCATTATGAGAACAAAAAAACCCAATGGAAATTGAAGAAATAAATGTATTTGTTATGAAAACACGCAATATGTATATGACCCAAATAGCGAGCAAAGATTATTGTTGATTAGTGAGATGCAGAGGCGCAGGCATAATAAAAGAATTGCACAAAATAAAATGTGTACCAATCACAAGATGGCACAAGAAGGTACAGCATGCATATGCAGAAGCCATTATTTGCAATGTGTTCATATCAAAAATAGTTTTTTTATGATTTAATTTTTTCTCATTTGTTAGATCGTTATTTTTAATTAGTATTGTGATTTTACATTTAATTTTTACATTTTATATTATTATATTTAGAAAACATCAACAAGATGAAATATATATATATATTTATATAGATGTATACATGATATTTATAACATATTACAATATGAAGTGTGTGGATTCAGCAGCGAGGTGAGGGAAAAGAAAGGAAAAAATGGTAGAGTGTGTTAGTTTCTTCAGAATTCGACAAGTACCACAATCAGTCATGCACATCCACTTAAAGCTGCATAGTCCGATGAAAACATCAAATTTTCAAAACAAAAACAATTATCCAGATTTGATTCTACATATCAAACTTAGATACTGGTGCACATATTAAGCACTTGTCGCCATATAGAAGGGCATACAGAGCCAATTTAATAGAACCTGTTACTGCAGCAGCCTATGGCGTGCTTGCCAAAAAAAATTGTAGTTGCACTTCAAATATCTCAAAAGTTAGACATTTAAAATAAAAGTTACTTCAAACTAAAGTAAAGGAGGCTATAACAATCAATTTAATATATTTAACTCAGAAAATGACAGAGACTCAAAACCATCGGACTATGCAGATGAAAGTAGCGAAATAAAGCATGGATTATCATCTTAAACACAATTTACTCTAATGGGAGCAGATATCACTGTTTCTGCTTATTGTTGTTGTTTTTAATCCATTGCAGATAGGATAAACTAGATCACGGTTCCGACTGCGCATGCGCTGAAAACGGCCTTGGGAGCAAAGCAAAGGCATACGGCCATTGACTTTGCCTGTACGCGCATTGAAATATGTCAGTTTTATTCAAAATTAATAGAAATCCAAAACCCTAACCTTATTAATTTAATATAATCGTTTTGTTAAACATGTTTTCTATATGTGTTCCAAGCGGTTTGTGCCTAGGTGGTGTCGTTTGATCAATATTTTACTTTTTCTGTATGGAGATTGCTCACTGCCATTGACAATGCATTGAGTACACTGGCTATGGCTCTAACACTAGTCTGGGTGCCTAGATCTTTCTAAATCTAAATGCACATGGCATAAGATGTGCTGATTATATTGATGTAAATGCAATGCTATATATTTTTTTAGTTGGTATTCTATGTTTCAAACAAGAGCTGAGATGATCTGAAACTAGCACATTTCATAGCTGCACCCAGTGTATTAGCATGTGCCATGTGCTTTTGGGGGGCATGTTTTGCTCTGATGCATCCCACAATGCACTGCGCCGCTGGAACCGTGATGTAGTCTATTGTTGCATAATTACTGCATAATTTAGCGATTTTGAAAGATGCTATGCATACTGTTTACGTAGGGAATTAACAAAGAAAACTAATTAAAATTAAGAAATTAATGGTATAATAATAATAATAATAATAGTAATAACAACAACAATAACAAATATAGTAATATCAATGAAAACAGCTGGAAAAAAATATTATTATAATAACAGGGTCCACACACATGTGAAGATATGGATTTCAAGGTTTTTCAAGGCTGTTTTTGATAGGAATTCAAGACTATTTTCATTTGGATTTGAGGAAGAAACAACAACATGGTATGTCGTATTATCTTATGCCGAATGGCGATTTCGGACTAATTTAGATCAGTGGGGACAGTTTAATTTAATTCAAGGCTTTTCAAGACTAATTACCCAAAATAGTTTAATTCAAGGCTTTTCAAGGCCTTGAAATGGGGCAAATGAAGTTTAAGACTTTTCAAGACTTTCGAAACCCCGTAAGGACCCTGTAATAATAATTATAATAATAGTAAATTATAATAGAAATGGATTCATTTAAAAAGAAGAAAAGAAAGAAGAATTGCAAGGCAATTAATAGACCACCACAATAAAGTAGACAAAATATATGTGTTAAACACAGAATGCTGAACGTCCACATTGGCGGGCAGAACACAGACATGAGAGTGAGGCTAACTTTGCCACCTACCCTCTTCGTTGTCGGACTCAGTCTCGAGCCCTTTCTCAATGCGGAGTCTCCGCTCCTCCTCCTCCTTTTGTCGCTTCTCTTCGAGCTCCTTCGATCTGCGCGCTAGGTCCTCCTCATGCTGGAACAAAGCTCATATAAGAACGCTTGCTTGTTTGTTTGTTTTTCTTGAATATTTATACTGCCGTTCAAGGATAAGTATTAATAGACTTGTTTTCAGCATTAGACAGTTTGTCGATAGAAAGCCCGAGCCTACTTTTACTGACCCAAGGGATTTTTACCCCCCCACATCACATAGGCATGGTATGAGAGCAACTGGCCTTTGATGAGGCTGCAAGTTATACACATCGGTGGAATCGAACCAACGACCTTCAGATTAGGAGTCTGACCTAGAAAAAAGTCAGACACTCTAATCACTTCACCACAGAGAACACATTTGCTTGTTGTTTTACGTCCTAGTAACATCTAAGGTCATGTCAGGACGGGTATCAACTTGTGACAGTGTGCAGTCATGGTGACTTTTTAGTGCTGCCCCACTGGGAGACCAAGCCACCAGCACCATGACCTGATATCCCACTCAATTACATTATCCTGACATTGAGTAAACCAGCCCTTGCCCTATTCTAATAATGCTGAGCGCCTGGATGGGAAGCAACAAGTATATATTTTTAAGTCATTGGTTTCACTCGACTAGGGTTCGAACCGGAGGTTCGAATCCCACGATCTACCAAAATGGGGCACGGATGCTCAACTGATTCGGCCATCCCATCTGGTGCATATAAGAACGTGATTTGGATTCTGACCAATTGCTGTTATATATATCCATAGCATTTTGTGAAAATTATTCGAGGATTATACAAAATGGTGGAAATGTGCGAAATCGCAGAGATCTTTCATCCTTAAAGTCCACCCAAAGCTTGTTTTATTTAACGATACCTCTAGACCACATTGATTTTTGTCATCGGCTATTGGACATCAAACATATGGTCATTCTGACATATTTCTTTGGAGGAAACCTGCTGCCGCCACATAGGCTACTCTTTCCGATAAGCAACAAGGTCTTTTATATGCACTTTCCCACAGACATGATAGCACATACCACAGCATAAAGTCCACCCACAAATCTGGCCGGTGGTGATAGGTGGAGGAATCAGCCACTGGAGTGGGGTGCGGTGGTGGCGCTCTCTAGTGGAACATGTGGTGCATGTGGAACCAGTTGGGGGCGCCAATTTCGGCTAGTGGTGACTCACAGAACTAACCAGGCTGCACTGGTAATAATATTGACATATTCAAAATACACAACACAAAACATGAATTGTTATCTCCTTCTTATTCCAATATGAAAAGTCCGCCTTCCTGTTATTGGATTACACAATCTCGTTTCTTACCCGAAGGCGTGATTTGATGCTCTTGAATTTGTAGAGGCGATTTTCGAGACCAGTGATCTCGAAAGATTTTGAAGTGTCGAAATTTCCATCTTCAGGTGACACAAACTCAATGGCCTCACCATCTACGCAGCACACAAGCAGCGTATTCTTCTTCTGAAACATGCACATGCATATACAGTAAAACCGCTCTAACCGGCCACCTCCACAGATCGACCACTCCCCTATATCGATTGCTTTATTTGGGCCACAGGCGATCGCCCACACAATACCATTGTAACGAAATGAAAAACTCCCTAAACCGACCACCTCCCTAAATGGACCATTTAAAGTAGGTCCCATGGTCGGTCAATTTAGAGAGATTTTACTGTATTATGCGCTTGGCAGTCTTTTGCCAGTACCAACTGTAGTGCCAATGATTTTCCGCTTCAAAATAAGGCAAATTCTGATGTTAGATTGGAGATCATGACTATCTGAAATTCATAAAACAGAACATGAAATTGAATATAACATATAAAAGTTAATAAGATATAAGTAAAGTAAAAAAATATGCATATAAATCACAAAATAACGGAATTCCGCTCCAACTTATGAATTCCATTTCAAACTTGACAATCTGCGATTTCCGTCCGTTTTCCGCGATCGCAGAAAATCATTGGCACTACAACTGTCAGGTGAACTACTCACATATTTCCTTCGCGCAAGGAAAGTTTGTGTATCAATTAGTCTGGTTCCGAGACCTACCTTTTTAACCATTCAACTGTCTACCACAATTATGGAATGTTTTGACAACTCGAGAACCCTTTAACTAGGGTATTTTAAACCAGTAGGTGGCACTACTTTAAGTATTAGAGCTAGCGATTGAAACAGTGCTATTGACTACATCACGGTCCCGAGTCCGCATGCGCTGAAAACGGCATTGGGAGCAAAGCAAAGGCGTACGGCCATTGAGTTTGCCGATACACGTAGGGCAAAACTGCCATTTTATTCAAAATTAATAGAAATACATAACAATTTAGCACAAACATGGACGGAAGGATGCAATATAATAATATAATGAATATGTTTAAGACACAACTCTCCATAATTAAGCATTTTGAGCTAAGAAACTTACAATTTCAGTCACTTTACAGGCTGATGTTTACATCGCCATTGATTAGCCAGAAGTAATTCTTGTTCTAAATATTAAAATGTTAAATGTGTCAACAAAAACTTGTTTCAAAGAAATATATAACCAATATCTGATTGACCCTACTCATTTTCTATTTCTACATATGTCATTAACCATAGGATATAAATAAAAACATGAATAAAATAAGTAAAACTGACTCTGGCTATGGCTCTATGGCTCCAGCACTAAACTCAATGGCAGTACGCCTTTGCTTTGCTCCCAACGCCGTTTTCAGCGCATACGCAGTCGGAACCGTGATGTGGTCTATTAGCATTTTGTGAACCTTAATCGGTGAATATAAAACATAGCGGGAATCTTTCATTTTTCAGAAAATTGAAGCTTCCAGTTGACTATGGCAACTGTAATGATACTGTTCAATTATCATTCCAAATACAACTCATCATGTGTAAAAAGTGTTGTGATACGTCCTAGTAACATTTAAGGTCATATCAGGATGGCTACCGACTTGTTACAGTGCACACTCATGGTGACTTTATAGTGCTGCCCCACTGGGAAATCAGTCTACTGGCACCATTACCCGATATCCAACTCAGTCACATTATCCTGACACTGAGCTAATCAGTCCTTGTCTTATCCTATTAATGCCGAGCGCCAGGCTAGGAAGTGACAAGTATCAATTTTAAGGTCATCTGTTTGACTTGACCGGGAACTGAGCTCTTGACCTTCCGCACGCGAGGCCCGTGCTCGGTAACACTGCTATCAGAGGGTACTACTGGTCACTACAGAGCCCAGCGGGTACTTACATGGTTGCTTGGGGACCAAGCGAGATGCGTAATTCCAGAATTCACCTTGACAAAGCCGATAGGTTCGTAACTCTTCTCAATCATAAAGAAGAACACCGTGTTGTCTTCACTCTGTGGTGCATTGAAACTCATATTAGCATAGACTTTTTACATCACTGGAATCAATGGGTAAAATTTACTTTTTTTCTCTTTTCATTGAATGTTCTTCTCGATGGTAAATAATACAATACTCTATTAACTTCACTCTCTGATGCATTTAACCTCATATTAAAATAAAGACTTTTTACATCACCTGAATCAATGGGTGAAATATATATTTCCTTTCCATTTAACATTCTTCTAAATGGTAAAATAAATTGAAGATTGGATTGTTTTCAATCTGCAGTGCATTTAAACTTATATTATTAATATAAAGACTTTTTACATAATCGGAATCAATAGCTAAAATATACTTTTTTTTCATTTAATGTTCTTCTCAATGATTAAAAAAAAAGAAGATTGCCTTGTTTGCGATCTGTGGTGCAATTAAACTTATATCATCATAAATACTTGTTATATCAGCGGAACCAATGTCGGGGCGGGCTGCTTACCCCGGTGGCGAGGATCTCTCCCTTGTGGTCTATGGCCATGGCGGTGACGGGCTTGGTGTGCGGCTTGAAGGCCTGTTTCAGCACCAGCTCGCTGACATTCTCCTTCTTCCGCCCATGGATGTCGACCCCGTCGAAGGTCTGCAGTGTCATGGCGCGCACCACGCCATCGTTGAAGCCGATCAGGATGGTAGCTCCCCGACTGTCCACCTTGTTTTTGTGATGAATATATTTATTTGTTGTTGTTGGTAAAACAGTTAATTCATCAGAATAAACAATTTTTTTCAGCGCCGAGGCACTGGTCTTCCAGCCATTTACATTACGTTGTAAATAGGTAGATCAGCATGTACTTAGATAGGGCATATTAGTAGATTGTGAAGAGTGGTAGTGTGTTAGTGGGTTAGCCATAATAAGTTCAGCGTTATGGGCTAAGATGGTGGGTCGCCGCAAAAACTGTGCTGCTGTTACAGTATAGCCGAGGTAAGTAATTGAGTGAGGGGGGAGAGGGGGGGGGGGGCCTCATAACGGATAAGTGTGGTGAGCTGGGAAGCACTAATCCAAATTGATTTAAATCTTTTGAATTTAGTTTTTAGTAATAATTTTGGTTTTCTCACTTCTTGTTTATGGCTTGTAACTGTTTGTAGATTGCAAACAGTCAAAAACATTTAATTTTAAAGTGGTGTCTGATTGGGAGGTTGGTTGGATGGTTGGTTGGTCATTGGAGATTTATGTCCTGGCAACATCTAAGGTCATATCAGGATGGGTACCGACTTGTGACAGTGCACACTCATGGTGACTTTATAGTGCTGCCCCACTGGGAGAGACCAGGATGCCAGCACCATGACCTGATATCCCACCTAGTCACATTATTCTGACACTGAGCCAACCAGTCCTTGCCCTATCCTAATAATGCCGAGCGCCTGGCTAGGAAGCAACAAGTATAAATTTTTAAGTCATTGGTTTGACTCAACCAGGGTTCGTTGGTTCGAATCATACGATCTACCAAAACCGGCGATGGACGTTCAACTCATTGGGCCATCCCGTCTGGTTGTGCATCACATCGGGCAACAATTGTTTATTATTACCAAAGACCCTATAATACTAAGATGGCTCACTCAGCCTTTACTGTGTAATCAAAATGATCAAACCCACCACTTGGTGCACTGGCTGTTCTCTTGGTTAAACAGATGCTATATTATATGTATAAATATATATATGAATGTGAAAGATGTGTGATGATGGTGATGGTGATGATGATGATGATGCTGATGATGATGTGTATTTGTTCATAGCAATTTCATATTGATGTGTATTCAAACTTACCTATCTCATGTATAATATAATTGTATGTGTTTACATGTGAAACACCAACCAGCAGCCGGGCTGATCAAACCCACCACAAGGTGGCACTGCGAAATTTACATTAGCATGGGAGAGATAGGGAGTGAGCCGTCTTAGTATTATAGGGTCTTTGTTATCACACAGTTACTCACATTTTTGGGCATCCAGAGCAGACTGCTACCGCCTTGCGCAAACTTCATCTCACAGAGAGTCTCCTTTGCCACGTAGTCATACACGCGCACAGTCTCTGTAAGCAGAACATCCACATTCACAATGCAGAACACCGAGTGGGTTTGTTGCTTGTTTGTTTGTTGTTTTACGTCCTAGCAACATCTAAGGTCATATCAGGACGGGTACCGACTTGTGACAGTGCACACTCATGGCGACTTTATAGTGCTGCCCCACTGGAATACCAGGCTGCCAGCACCATGACCTGATATCCCACTCAGTCACATTATCCTGACACTGAGCCAACCAGTCCTTGCCCTATCCTAATAATGCCGAGCGCCAGGCTAGGAAGCAACAAGTATCAATTTTTAAATCATTGGTTTGACTCGACCAGGGTTCGAACCCACGATCTACCAACACGAGAGACGGACGCTCTAACTCATTCGGGAAACGGGAGACAGATGCTCAATTCATTCGGCCATCCCGTCTGGTTGTCCCATTAAAAAAACCTCACCAAAACACCAAAACAAACCCCAATAATGATAAGGGATGAAAGTGGTCTCCAGCAAAAACCACGGAAAACAAGCCAAAATAATTACACCAATTTAAATATCCGCGATAATGCGGATTTTCTCCCATAGACTTTAGTATGCATTGTCAGGGAATCGCGGAAAAATACCGGAAGTCAGATTTCAACTAGTCTTGTTGCGATTGTATTATCACCCATACCTAACACTTTCTTGTTTAGGTTTTATGATCTAGCTACATCTGAGGTCATATAAGAACAGGATTCGAACCACTGAACTGTTGCATATACATTCCATTGCAAAAAAAATTGTTTAACGTTAATCGGTGAATATAAGAAATCCCGGAAATCCGCGAAACCGCAGAGATCTTTCATTCATCCCTGAATGATGAACTGCACTTGAAACTTACTGTCAATGCCAGTCGTAGCAACAATATGGGTGACGGGGGATGTGTCACAACCAGTGATCATACCGGCATGATAGGACACTAGCTTCTCAGGTGCCGTCGACGTGAACGAGAACGACAGATCCAGCTTCCAGATCCCACCGCTTGAATCCTAAACGGTCATGTTTACATACATCATTTGTTTGTTGTTTTAAGTCTTAGCAACATCTAAGGTCATATCAGGACGGGTGCATGCATCATTTACCTATATAAAAGACCCATTGCTGCTTATCAGAAAGAATGCTTAAAGTTGTACAGTCCGATGATTTTGACTCATTTTTCTGAGATAAATATATTAAATTGATTATTATCATCTACCTTTCTTTAGGTTGAAGTAACTTTTATGTTAAATAGTGTAGTAGTCTGCACTGACCTTTCAGGCAAGGAGCGGCATAGACAGGTAGGCGTGGGTAGTATGGTGGTATCAGGGAGCCTAGGTGGTGTAATGGTTAGCACACTGGCCCGGAATGCAAAGAGATGTGGGTTCGAATTCCGCTCTAGGCGCAATATTTCCCATTTTCATCACCCCCATGACACTGGTTGCCGTGACCACGATCCTATACAATCTATGCGCTGTATGGTTGTTGAACCTACCCTGTGTATGTATGTGTTAGTGCATTGCCTGTATGCATTAAAAGACTTACAATTCCAGGGGGACGAGTGTAGTAGTCTGCACTGACCTCTCCAGCAAGGAGCCACATAGACAGGTAGGCGTGGGTAGTATGGTGATATCAGGGAGGCTCGGTGGTGTAATGGTTAGCACACTGGCCCAGAATGCAAAGAGATGTGGGTTCGAGTCCCGCTCTAGGCTCAATATTTCCCATTTTCATCACCCCCGTGACAATAGGTTAGTTTTGATATATTTGAGGTGCAAACATGTCACAGGCTTCTACAGTAAGAGTTTGTATTCAATTGCCTCAGTATTCCCTTCTATGTGGTGACAAATGTTTAACAAGTGACCTAGTATCTAAGTTAGATATGAAGAATCAAATCTAGATAATTGTTTTGGTTTTGACAATTTGATGTTTTCATCGGAGTATACAGCTTTAATGAGTGCATTAGTAGGGCCCATCTAAGCTGAATATGTAGAATCAAATGTAGATCTATACAGTAAAACTTAGGGAGGTGGTCGGCTTAAGGGGCTGTCACATTAGGGTTTTTTGCGGTAGCGTATGGCGGCGTAGGCGCGTTACGTCATATACGTCGGCATACGCTGTATACGCTACTCATACGCTACGCATACGCCGCCAGATGCCCGCTTATGAGGCATACGCCGCCATACGCTTTCATAAATCCGTCCGTCCACATTCTTTTGTGCATGCTCAAAGAATCTCGACCTATGAGGGCGTATGGCCCATACGCTACTCATACGCCGGCATACGCTCCTCATACGCTGGCATACGCTCCTCGTACGCTAGGGGTACGCCAGCATAGGTTTTTCATATGCTCAACTTGTGTCACCGGCGTATCTCTAGCGTATCTCTAGCGTATGTAGCGTACGCATAACCTACGAGTTACGTATGGGAGCGTACTCCTAGCGTATGCACAGCATATGCACAGCGTATGCACGCTACTCATACGCGCATATGCCACGCGTACACTACTCGTACGCTACTCGTACGCTCCACATGCCAATCAAAACTGTCAAAAAATGTCACAGCACGCTCCCATACGCTCCTCGTACGCTCCTCATAGGTTCCACATACGCTCAAAACCAGCCAAAAGGTCACCAAATGTCATCATAGGCCGGCACGCGCAGGACCTACGTAGGTTTTCAATACGCTCCCGCCATACGCCGTAATGTGACAGGGCCTTAGGGAGTTTTAAAAAAAATCGTTACAATAGTATTCTATGGGCGATCGTTTGCGACCCATGATCTTGAACCGTGTCTGATCCCTCACTCTGATCTAAAACCACTAATAGCCACCCACATAAAATCCAAATGGCAACATGAGTGGGATGAAAACATTAATAAACTTAAAGAAATTGAACCATCTGTGGGAAAACCACAACAGACTCATGCGGGAGGTCGGCGGGACCAAGTGGTCCTTAGCCGCTGCCGTATTGGCCACTCGTGGCTTACACATGCTTTTCTGCTCAAGGGGGAACCTCCCCCTGAATATATTGGGTGTCAGTCCCCGCTGACACTTAAACACATTTTACTAAGTTGCGTTGAATTTTTGGCCCTGCGCCAACGGTTCTACACTGCAGACAGTATGCATGACCTATTTACTAAGGTAAAACAGGAAAACATTTTAGCCTTTTTGAGGGCAGCTGGTCTGTACCACCTCATCTAGTTTACTAAATAAATTCTATCAATTATTAATTTTCTTTTTCTATGGGAATTTGTTTCCCTTGACCACAAATATATGATTGTGAGCTTTCTAATTTAATGAGTGTCTATTGGCACATAATTGATAATCTGCTTTTACATAAAAGCGATGGCTTGAACAAGTAACAAACATTTCTCACCGTGAATATGGCCTATGCTGCCGACCCGGCGTAAAGCAACCACCAATCAATCAATCAATCAAGCGACCCAAATAAAGCGATTGATATAGGGGAGTGATCGATCTGCGGAGGTGGTTGGTTAGAGAGGTTCTACTGAAAATGCTTTGGTATAGAAAATTTGATGTTTTAATCGGACTATGCAACTTTAATTCACTCAATTGGGACAAACAAGAGAATGCTTGCTACATGAAAATGCTATGGCACTATACTAACCTGCGCATACCACAATATCAGGTCTTCAGAGTCTACTGATTTCACAATAGACATGAGATGCACATCATCACCAACCAGCAGCTCATTCATTGGCTCCATCTCAAAGACGCTTGTATCATCAGTGACATCTGCCGTGTCAACCGTCTCAAAGTCCCACACCTGACAAGTACAACAGCACATTTTTTTAATTTCAAATTTACATTAGTTGATTTCAGATTGAGCAAGGGGAAATTTCAATCGTGGACAATTGGTCTCCTTCATTCCACTGCTCCTTGCCCCGTCCTGATATGACCTTAGATGTTGCCAGGACGTAACACAACAACAAACAAACAACAAACCTTGCCCTATCCTAGTAATGCAAAGCACCAGGCTAGGTAGTGACAATTGGTCTCCCCCATTCCACTGCTCCTTGCCCTATCCTAGTAATGCAAAGCACCAGGCTAGGTAGCGACAAGTATGAATTTTTAAGACATTGGTTTGACTCGACCACGGTTCTCTAATCATTTGCTCAAAATGGTCGATAAAAATTCTGATTTATCAGTACAGGTATAACCGCTTTCCACTAACCCATTTAGCGCTGACTCGGACAGAGGAAGCTCGAGACAGGTGTCGGAGAAAGGAGGGTTTATTTGAGGGAAGTAAGAGTGGTACAAGGTTAAAATTCTTTCAGGATAATGATAAATGTCTAGGTGAGTTCAGTCCACATGGTCAATGTCGGCCGATGGTAGAGGGAGGACCTGCATGGGAGCCTGAGGAGGTAGGCCCGGGAGCCGACCCCCACGAAGTGGCTTAAAATAGAGGGTGCGTGGGTGTGGTAGAATAAAGCAGTTTGAAGGTTGGAGCCCAAATGCGGGGTCAAGCGGGGGTGAGGGGAGGAGGAGGAGGAGGGCGCGCATGTGCTGCTTGGTGATGTGAGGGTCTCGGGCTTCCCCCGCCGGATCAACCACAATTCTAAATTATGGGCCGATTCAATGTAGCGGTCTTTCACGATTCCTATATAACATTACAATACTGTTTTGTTTGTTTGTTGTTTTATGTCCTAGCAACATCTAAGATAATATCAGGACGGGTACCGACCTTGTGACAGTGTGCACTCATGGCGACTTTATAGTGCTCTGCCCCACTGGGAGACCAGGCCACCAGCACCATGACCTGATATCCCACTCAGTCACATTATCCTGATACTGAGTCCATGCCCTATCCTAGTAATGCCGAGCACCAGGCTAGGTATAGCGACAAGTATCAATTTTGTGAACTTTAATCAGTGAATATTAAAAATCGCTGAAATCCGCGAAATAGCGGAGATTTTTCATCCCTCTTAGAGTAAAGTATTTGAAGAATTTGTCAACCCTTCCCGCAGGCTATACAGTCAGACAGTCACTGCCGATAATGCAACTCCACCCATAGAGCATGAAAAATAGGGTGATGCCAACAAATCTAATATAAATTTAGTGTGTTATGAGTTTATTTACACTGCTCATAATCATAACAATGACATGTATGTGGCTTATTGTTTGCTCCTTAAAGTGTTCAAACGCATTTAATAAACGCATTGATAGTTGAATGAATAAATTATTATTTGTCGTAAATATACACAATTTTATACATTTCTCCTAAGGTTTAAAACAGAAAAAAAAACAGCTGTTTTAATAGATTAAAAAAAACTTAACAATACTTTAAATACAGTGATCGATGTTTTAATAGGCTTAATAAAACTTAACACTACTTTAAATAAAGTGATCGATTGTTTTAACAGACTTAATAATACTTAACAATAATTTAAATACAGTGATCGATGTTTTAATAGACTTAATAATACTGAACAATACTTTAAATCCAGTGATCGATTCTTTTAATAGACTTAATAATACTGAACAATACTTTAAATAAAGTGATCGATGTTTTAATAGACTTAATAATACTGAACAATACTTTAAATCCAGTGATCGATTCTTTTAATAGACTTAATAATACTTAACAATACTTTAAATAAAGTGATCGATGTTTTAATAGACTTAATAATACTGAACAATACTTTAAATCCAGTGATCGATTGTTTTAATAGACTTAATAATACTTAACAATACTTTAAATAAAGTGATCGATGTTTTAATAGACTTAATAATACTGAACAATACTTTAAATAAAGTGATCGATGTTTTAATAGACTTAATAATACTGAACAATACTTTAAATAAAGTGATCGATGTTTTAATAGACTTAATAATACTGAACAATACTTTAAATACAGTGATCGATTGTTTTAATAGACATAATTTTGTTTTTTTATACAACATATATTAGATACAATTTATGAAATTAACATAATTACTTACAGCTAAAATGACAAGGCAACTACCAAATTGAGAATATTGCTGTTCAGCAATGAAAAAACTCCGCAATGCGGCTTACTCATTACGGACAGGGTAAATAAACCATCACAAACAAAATAAAATATAAAAAAGGTAAATACAATTATTTCAGAAGCAAATAGAAGAAAGAATCTTTGGGGACAATAGGAGAAGAGTCATACCCTGATATATCCATCTGTGCCAATGGTCATCAGTTCACCCTCGTCCATGATGATTTGCTGAATGATGCCATTGTGGCAGGACTTGTGGCCTTTCCGCGAAATCTCAATCTGCACGAAGCCAATGGTGATTAGAGATGTAACAGCACTTCCAACTCATGCAATTCACCTCTTCGGACAATATGACGACACCAGAGTTGGATACATATATTTATTACAGAACAAATCAGGAACCTGCAAGAGGTCGACTTCACGCAGATCTATAGGGGTCATTCTCTGAAACTGGCCACTAAAGTGTGACATGGAAACCAAAAGAAAAACCTTCCAAATAATAGACTACATCACGGTTCCAGCGGCGCGGTGCATTGTGGGATGCGTCAGAGCAAAACAAAGCCACGAGAAGCATATGGCACATGCTAATACACTGGGTGCAACTATGAAATGTGCTAGTTTCAGCTCATCTCAGCTCTTGTTTGAAACATAGAACACCAACTAAAAAAATATATATAATAAATTAAGATATTAATCTTTTATCCAGCATTGCATTTACATCAATATAATCAGCATATCTTATGCAATGTGCATTTAGGTTTAGATAAATCTAGACACTCAGACTAGTGTTAGAGCCATAGCCAGAGTCAGTTTTATTAATTTTATTCATGTTTTTATTTATATCCTATGGTTAATGACATATGTAGAAATAGAAAATGAGTAGGGTTAATCAGATATTGGTTATATATTTCTTTGAAACAGGTTTTTGTTGAAACATTTGACATTTTAATATTTAGAACAAGAATTACTTCTGACTAGTCAATGGCGATGTAAACGTCAGCCTGCAAAGTGACTGAAATTGTATGTTTCCTAGCTCAAAATGCTTAATTATGGAGAGTTGTATCTTAAACATATTCATTATATTATTATATTGCATCCTTCCATCCATGTTTGTGCCAAATTGTTATGTATTTCTATTTATTTTGAATAAAATGCCAGCTTTGCCCTACGCGTATCGGCAAACTCAATGGCCGTACGCCTTTGCTTTGCTCCCAGCCCCGTTTTCAGCGCATGCGCAGTCGGAACCGTGATGTAGTCTATTGCAATTTATAAAAAACATTTGACTTTTTAGTCGGTTATATTTCATTTGACATAAAATTATCATTTTATAGGGTTTCCCCGACTGCAAGATGATTTTCCAAGGCTTAGACTAGATCCTGGGTACTGTACCTTAATGAGCCCGCCGTCCCAGACGATCAGGTTCCCCCACTCGGACCCAGACAGCACCTTCCCGTCGGGCAGTTCGACGTAGCCCTCGATGTCCGAGATCTCCATCTTGCCGAACTTACCCAGGGAGCCCTGCAGTTTCAAACCGGTGAAAGTCTTCGCCATTTTCCAAAACCTGGGAAAGAAAAAAAACAGCGAATTGATTTAAACTAAAGTCGCATGGTCCGATAGCTTTGAGTTTCTGTCATTTTCTGAGATAAATATGTTAGGTTGATCGTTATTATCTATCGTTCATTGGCTTGAAGTAACTTGGGTTTACTCATACTCATACGCTTCTGATTTTGTCAGGCTTATAAGCCTGTATCAGGTCGATGCATGTCAAAATTTGATTTACTAGGATTAAACGCATCGAGTACCGGATGTATGCAATATTGCAGCCCCCTCCAATGCTTATCCAGTCTGCCTTTGAAGGCGTTGACGGAAGGCGCTTCTATGACATGTTCAGGCAGTGCGTTCCAGGCATTTACTATCCTCTTACTGAAGAATAGCTGTCTGACTGGTTTTATTGTTTAAAATGACTAACTTTAGAAATATTTGAATTGTAAGTATGCAAATTTAATATTGGCAAGCATTCCAAAACTCTGACACCATAGGCTTCTG
This sequence comes from Branchipolynoe longqiensis, assembly GCA_030323885.1. Classification (NCBI taxonomy): domain Eukaryota; kingdom Metazoa; phylum Annelida; class Polychaeta; order Phyllodocida; family Polynoidae; genus Branchipolynoe; species Branchipolynoe longqiensis. The sequence goes on from CM059202.1 coordinate 38,827,775, forward strand.
CAGTAACAGGCTCTATTCAATTGCCTCGGTCTTCCCTTCTGTGGCATGACAGATGTTTGATAAGTGCACCACTATCTAAGTTAGATTCATACAATCAAATCTAGATAACTGTTTTGGCATTAACAGTTTGATATTTTCATTTAACTATGCGGCTTTAAGGTGTGTCAAATCTGCACACACTCGGCCAACTAAGTGGTACTAACCAGTTTATTGTTTGTTTGAGTTTTACGTCCTGGCAACATTTAAGGTCATATCAGGACGAGTACCGACGTGTGACAGTGCGCACTCATGGTGACTTTATAGTGCTGCCCCACTGGGAAGTCAGGCCAGCGCCACCATGACCGGCTATTGGACATCAAACATATGGTCAGTCTGACATATTTCTTTTGGAGGAAATCTGCTGTCGCCACATAGGCTACTTTTTTCGATAAGCAGCAAGGGGTCTTTTATATGCACTTTACCACCAATAGGACAGCACATACCACAGCTATGTCAAACATATGGTCATGCTGACATATTTGTTTGGAGGAAACCTGCTGCTGCCACATAGGCTACTGTTTTCGATAAGCAGCAAAGGGTCTTTTATATGCACTTTCCCACAGAGAGGACAGCACATACCACAGCCTTTGATGAACCAGTTCTGGACCACTGGTTGGAATTTAAAATAGCCCAAAATGCAAATGGATCCACTGAGAAGGATAGACGATAACCGACAGCTTTACAGGTGGACACTCTACCGCCTGAGCTGCGTCCAGCTCCACCGGAACAACCGTCCCTTTGTCACAATTCACTATCAGAGTTAATGAAGAAGGCTTGGAAGTTTCAGTGAAATTCAGGCAAATGATATATGAAAACATCGGTGGAATGAAGAAGGCTTGGAAGTTTCAGTGAAATTCAAGAAAATGATATACCATATGAAAATACCGGCAGAATGAAGAAGGCTTGGAAGTTTCAGTGAAATTCAAGCAAATGATTCATGAAAACACTAGTGGAATGAAGAAGGCTTGGAAGTTTCATTGAAATTCAAGCAAATGATACATGAAAACACTGGTGGAATGAAGAAGGCTTGGAAGTTTCATTGAAATTCAAGCAAATGATATAGCGTATGAAAATACCGGTAGAATGAAGAAGGCTTGGAAGTTTCAGTGAAATTCAGGCAAATGATATATGAAAACACTGGTGGAATGAAGAAGGCTTGGAAGTTTCATTGAAATTCAAGCAAATGATATAGCGTATGAAAATACCGGTAGAATGAAGAAGGCTTGGAAGTTTCAGTGAAATTCAGGCAAATGATATATGAAAACACTGGTGGAATGAAGAAGGCTTGGAAGTTTCATTGAAATTCAAGCAAATGATATAGCGTATGAAAATACCGGTAGAATGAAGAAGGCTTGGAAGTTTCAGTGAAATTCAGGCAAATGATATATGAAAACACTGGTGGAATGAAGAAGGCTTGGAAGTTTCATTGAAATTCAAGCAAATGATATAGCGTATGAAAATACCGGTAGAATGAAGAAGGCTTGGAAGTTTCAGTGAAATTCAGGCAAATGATATATGAAAACACTGGTGGAATGAAGAAGGCTTGGAAGTTTCATTGAAATTCAAGCAAATGATATACCGTATGAAAATACCGGTAGAATGAAGAAGGCTTGGAAGTTTCAGTGAAATTCAAGCAAATGATTCATGAAAACATCAGTGGAATGAAGAAGGCTTGGAAGTTTCATTGAAATTCAAGCAAATGATATACCGTATGAAAATACTGGTAGAAGTAGGTCGATATGTCTAATACCGAAGGAATTGAGCATACCGGATATGACCAATGCCCGAAGACGTCAGCTGGCCTTGGAGTTCAGATGAGAATGTGACGCGGAATACATCCTGCGAGAAGGCCTTCGATCGGAGGACAATCATTTCGTTGCGCCAGTCCCACAAGGTCAGCATGTAGTCAGGGTCTCCACCAACTGAGGCAAGCAGCTTCCCATCAGGACTGCAAGACAAAGATACACAATTTACCTTCCATTAAAGTTCATGTTGAGGATCTTTGCTAAAGCAAATTTAAAAAAAACAAAAAAACAATATATATGTGTCATGGTGGGGGTGTTATGAAAATAGGAAATATTGTGCCTAGAGTGGGACCCGAACCCTCATCTCTTTGCATTCCGGGCCAGTGTGCTAACCATTACACCACCTGTGCTCCCTGATATCACCACACTACCCACGCTTACCTGTCTTGCCCGAGAGGTCAGTGCAGACCACTACACTCGTCCCCCTGGAATTGTAAGTCTCTTAATGCTTACAAAGATACAGGCAATGCACTAATACATACATACTCAGGGTAGGTTCAATAACTATACAGCGCATAGTTTCAAAGACCCTATAATACTAAGACAGCTCACTCCCTATCTCTCCCATAGTAATGTAAATTTTGAAGTGCCACCTTGTGGTGGGTTTGATCAGCCCAGCTGCTGGTTGGTGTTTCACATGTAAACACATACAATTATATTATACATGAGATAGATAAGTATGAATACACATCAATATGAAATTGCTATGAACAAATACACATCATCATCAGCATCATCATCATCACACATCTTTCACATTCATATATACATTTATACATATAATATAGCACCTGTTTAACCAAGAGATCAGCCAGCGCACCAAGTGGTGGGTTTGATCATTTTGATTACACAGTACAGGCTGAGTGAGCCGTCTTAGTATTATAGGGTCTTTAATAGCTTGTACAGGATCTTGGTCACGGCAACCAGTGTAGTAGGGGTGATGAAGATGGGAAATATTGTGCCTAGAGTGGGACTCGAACCCACATCTCTTTGCATTCCGGGCCAGTGTGCTAACCATTACACCACCTATGCTCCCTGATATCAGCACACTACCCACGCCTACCTGTCTATGTGGCTCCTTGCCTGAGAGGTCAGTGCAGACCACTACATATGTATAATTTAATTTGAATGGATATTGGTATAGTGAAATAGTGAAATAGTGAATGGTAGACAGGAAGTGTGAACACTTATTTGTCTCTGTGAACACTTATTTGTCTCTGTAAGCATTTTATATTTCTTGCTTTTGTTTGACAGAAAGGGCACGCAAAGGATGAGGACGACCAAGTCACTTGCTCAAGAAACTGGAACCTGAAGGTGAATACAACATGAGAGTTCTAAGTAAAATATCTTCTGGTATGACCTTAGATGTTACCAGGACGAAAAGCTCCACAAAACAAGAGAGTTCTAAGTAAAATATCTTCTGGTATGACCTTAGATGTTACCAGGACGAAAAACTCCACAAAACAAGTAAAATATTAGACATGATCTGAAAGAAAGACATTTAATTTTAAACCTGTCAATACAGGGACATTTTACTTCAACATATTTTAGTTTATTAAAGCTGCATAGTCCGGTTAAAACATAATATTTTCAAAACCAAAACACGTAGCTAGATTTGATTCCATTTCTACATACCCAAGTTAGATCATCATCGTCATCATGCTGTCAGTCGCAACGCGACAAAGACCGCCTTCATTACTTAACCACCACTTTGTGCGGTTGTACATTTCATAAAAGCTGCTTGCAAAGTGTTGGAAGTGCTGCTGGCTTTTGCAAGTTACTAGCGGCACTCTCTCAGGGAGCAACTAGAGGTCTCACACCGGCAAGAACATGTCAAGACAGGCGCAAACTATTTGTCCCTGCAGTGGCTGGTCGGGAGATGTTGGGAGTTCCATTCATCACCGCCCTTAATGCTGCCACGGTAACATGGTTTTCTGTTAGGGTTTGCTCCCTTAGCCTTTGATTCTATCAAGAACCAGAACTTGTACCACAAGGCAGTGGTATACAACTTTGCAAGGTAGGGGCGTCAAACTCCCTGAGGTATTTTAGCACCTAAGGTATCCGAGGTACTGCATTACCCGCATACCACACTTAGATATTGGTGCACTTATTAAGTATTTTATTACTGCATATAAGTAAATACTGAATCAACTTAACAGACCCTCTTACTGCTGAAGCCTGTGGTGCCAAAAACTTTGAAGTGCTTGCCAAAATAAATTTGACATGTTTTCACTTCAAGTATCTTCAGGATTTTAGCCATTTAAAGTAAACGTTATTTCAAACTAATGTAAAGTAGATTATAATGATCAATCTAACGTATGTATCTCAGAAAATTGAATAAACTCAAAACCATCGGACTACGCAACATTAAATAAACCCGTTAGAACCTTGCATTTTTGGAAGTATACTAGATAATTGTGCATGTTAACGTAACATGATTAATTCACAGGGCGGAGAGGGGGTGGGGCACCAAAACGCCCCGACCAGACCCCCCCCCCCTAACGTAATCCGAACGAACTAACCCGACCCCAGTGGCGCCACCTACCAGAAGCCCTGGAACCCCCCTGCCCAGCAACAGGAGGAGCCAAATTGAAACTCGCGCCAGAACCATCACGTGACCCGATTCGAACCCAACTGCCTCCACGGCCACAACTCCTCCAGCACCCGACCCGACCACTCCACCATCATTTCTTCACCCACCCACCCACACCTCTAAGGACATAAGGAAGGGTTGAGGGTTGAGGGTTGAGGGTTCGGTCCCCAGCCACCCATCATCACGGACTGGACTCCCAACACCAATTGAACTGACACCCTGCACTTGACCTGTAACGAAAGTGAAACCATTGTGAACATGAAGTAATAAAGATCCATTTTATACCCCCCCCCCCCAATTGCCTCCGCCTTAGTGAATTATGCAATGAGAATGGATGCTGACCTATAGTCTATGTAGGCATAGCACCTTTCGGTACCTCCTCGAAGGATGCGGTAGAGGCGAAGCGATGGGTATTCATAAATGTTGATGTTGGGCGCCTGACCTTTCTCCGCTACTGCAAAATAGTGATGGCTCGGGTGTACCTGCAAGCACAAATCATATTGAATTACTTATTTTAATTACTTACAATAATTACCAGTTGTAGTCATTTGGTTGATTGATTGTGACTTTACATCATATTATTGATCTATTACGTAAGTAATTAGTTTGGTTGAGCTATCTCTGGCTGGACCCTCCTTAAAAGGCCCTCCGCTTTATTAAAGTCAAAATTCTGCGCGAGTGAGGCAGATAGGGGGGGGGGGACCACGCGTGCACGTGACCCCCCCCTGAGTCGGTAGCTCCCCCTTATTGGGAGCATTGAGCTGGTAGCCAAGGCACTCCAGCCCAGTCCAGTGAGCAGTGGAGCAAGCAGTTGTTAACATAGGAAGTACCCCCCCCCCCCACCCCACCCCACCCCCCGGGGGGCAAATTGGCCGGCTACACAATAACATCACTCAGCTATATATTGGCTTATCGGGTGGCTCGCGGGTACCACCTATAATATTCATTAACCAGTGCTCAGATAGCACCACAAGACATATACAGGTTAATAGCAGACAAGCAATGCAGGTGGACTCCATTCCAAATAATATTAGCATACCAAGTTATACAGCACATCAGCAACAAAGGCCATATTCACGGTGAAAGTGAGTAGAATTTATTCTCTCAATCTGTTGCATTTTTTAATTCAAAGGAAAATGTGTAAAAAATATGGTTAAAGTTACGTCAAAAGACCTTGTAACAGTTACACGATGTGGTGCAGTGTAGCTGTCTTCAGGAATTCTAAAATTTGTTCACGCTCTACTTTTGCAAAGAGGTCTCACGTGATATTTACATTTAAGAAATGTTGGCGTAAGGTGATAAAATCTACACAATAAAGTAAAATGTGTTTGAATGTCAGTAGGTGCTGATGCATGATATACTCAGCGAGGGGGGGGGGGGTTGTTCCCCCGTTAGTAAGGTGTGAGTTGGCCCCAAGAGTGGCCAATGTGGCTGCGGGTGAGGACCACTTGGTCTCGCCAGTAGTTTGAGGGACATTTAGTACAACCCCTTTAAACCAAGCTTGGTTAAACCAAACGATCGGTTACTCCAAACTTTTTTCGGTGGCCCGGCAAAATGCTACCATTTATCATATAAAAAAGTTGGTTAAACCAAAGTCGGTTAATCCAAATTATCGATTAATCCAAACAAAATTGTCGGACCCCAGGACACTCCGGTATGGTTAAACCAAACTTTCATGTGGTTATAAGGTCACCTGAGACTTTTTATATGATAAATGGTGGTATTTTGCCGGGCCACCGAAAATAGTTTGGATTAACCGATCATTTGGTTTAACTGAGCTTGGTTTAAGGGGTTATACTGTATATACATAAAAAAACAATAATCAGTGTCCACATACATTGTATAGTGCATGTGAAATACACGCTGACTCAAAGTCAAAGCCACAGCTCGGTTAAACCAATGATCGGTTAATCCAAACAAATTTCTAGGGTCCCTTCAATTTCGGTTTAACGGGGTTATACTGTATTTGTTTTCCAAGTTACGATGGTGATAATTAATTTGTTCTTTTATTGGTAGCAAGTCAAATAATTAATGTTGCGTCTGTGTGTTAAGCATGTTAGCAATACTACATGTATGTAAAACTGCATAGTCTGATGCAGAATCAAATTTTCAAAACCAAAACAATTATTTAGATTTGATTCTACATATCTAACTTAGATATGAATGCACTTATTTAACATTTGTCACCACATTGAAGGAAACACGGAGTCAATTTAGTAGAACCTGTTACTGCAGAATCATATGGTGTCAGAGTTTTGGCATGCTTGCCAAAACTAATTTGACATGTTTACAATTCAAACATTTCAAAAGAAGTTACTTCAAACTAAAGAACGTAGAGTATAACAATGAAATTAATATATTAATCTCAGAAAAATGACAGAAACTTAAAACAATCGGAATATCAAACTTCATTCTATCCCACAAAATGTCTAAAAATGCCGAGGCGAAGGAAGAATGCTAGTGCAACAGACACATCAGAAGTAGAATAGGTGGCGCCACCAACATATACACGTACAGGATTGGTAAACAATAATATATCACATGAACGTACAATATGAATAATTAAGCAAAGGAGCACTGCCAATTTATATTTATATAATAAATTATATTACACTTATTAAATATTTTCAGATACTAATGATAATTTGTTTAAACACAAGTTTAAGATGTAGAAAAGTGATTAGAACTTTCAATTATAATTAAAGGTACAAAAATTGAAAACCTTACTTAATAAGCCTTGCTCCCAACCTCCCTCCTTGCCCCCCCCCCCCCCCTCACCCAATTACTTAACTCAGCGGAGTATTTGCAGCGACCCACTATCTTAACCCGTAACACTGAACTTATTATGGCTAACCCACTAACCCACTAACACCCTTCACAATCTACTAACATCTACCTTTTTACAATGTAATGTAAACGGCCGAAAGACCAGTGCCTCGGCGCTGAAGAAGCTGTTTTCAGTTTATTCGTCAACAACAACAATAAAAAATGCATCAGTATCTAAATTAGATATGTAGAATCAATTCTAGATAATTATTTTGGTTTTGAAAATGTGGTGCCTCATTGGACTATGCAGCTTTACGCTTAAGCTCTGAACTTACAGTGATTGCTCCTATGCAGCTTTAAACTTAAGCTCTGAACTTACAGTGATTGCTCCTATGCAGCTTTAAGCTTAAGCTCTGAACTTACAGTGATTGCTCCTATGCAGCTTTAAGCTTAATCTCTGAACTTACAGTGATTGCTCCTATGCAGCTTTAGCTTAAGCTCTGTTGTTTGGTTGTTGTTGTGTTGTGGTTGTTTTGTGTTGTTGGGTTTTGTGGTTGTTTGGTTAAGCTTAATCTCTGAACTTACAGTGATTGCTCCTATGCAGCTTTAAGCTTAAGCTCTGAACTTACAGTGATTGCTCCTATGCAGCTTTAAGCTTAAGCTCTGAACTTACAGTGATTGCTCCTATGCAGCTTTAAGCTTAAGCTCTGAACTTACAGTGATTGCTCCTATGCAGCTTTAAGCTTAAGCTCTGAACTTACAGTAATTGCTCCTATGCAGCTTTAAGCTTAAGCTTGAACTTATGATTGCTCCTATGCAGCTTTAAGCTTAAGCTCTGAACTTACAGTGATTGCTCCTATGCAGCTTTAAGCTTAATCTCTGAACTTACAGTGATTGCTCCTATGCAGCTTTAAGCTTAAGCTCTGAACTTACAGTGATTGCTCCTATGCAGATTTAAGCTTAAGCTCTGAACTTACAGTGATTGCTCCTATGCAGCTTTAAGCTTAAGCTCTGAACTTACAGTGATTGTTCCTATGCAGCTTTAAGCTTAAGCTCTGAACTTACAGTAATTGCTCCAATGCAGCTTTAAGCTTAAGCTCTGAACTTACAATGATTGCTCCTATGCAGCTTTAAGCTTAAGCTCTGAACTTAGTGATTGCTCCTATGCAGCTTTAAGCTTAAGCTCTGAACTTACAGTGATTGCTCCTATGCAGCTTTAAGCTTAAGCTCTGAACTTACAGTGATTGCTCCTATGCAGCTTTAAGTTTAAGCTCTGAACGTACAGTGATTGCTCCTATGCAGCTTTAAGCTTAATCTCTGAACTTACAGTGATTGCTCCTATGCAGCTTTAAGCTTAAGCTCTGAACTTACAGTAATTGCTCCTATGCAGCTTTAAGCTTAAGCTCTGAACTTACAGTGATTGCTCCTATGCGCTTTAAGCTTAAGCTCTGAACTTACAGTGATTGCTCCTATGCAGCTTTAAGCTTAATCTCTGAACTTACAGTGATTGCTCCTATGCAGCTTTAAGCTTAAGCTCTGAACTTACAGTGATTGCTCCTATGCAGCTTTAAGCTTAATCTCTGAACTTACAGTGATTGCTCCTATGCAGCTTTAAGCTTAAGCTCTGAACTTACAGTGATTGCTCCTATGCAGCTTTAAGCTTAATCTCTGAACTTACAGTGATTGCTCCTATGCAGCTTTAAGCTTAGAACTTACAGTGATTGCTCTATGCAGCTTTAAGCTTAAGCTCTGAACTTACAGTGATTGCTCCTATGCAGCTTTAAGCTTAATCTCTGAACTTACAGTGATTGCTCCTATGCAGCTTTAAGCTTAGAACTTACAGTGATTGCTCCTATGCAGCTATAAGCTTAATCTCTGAACTTACAGTGATTGCTCCTATGCAGCTATAAGCTTAATCTCTGAACTTACAGTGATTGCTCCTATGCAGCTTTAAGCTTAAGCTCTGAACTTACAGTGATTGCTCATATGCAGCTTTAAGCTTAAGCTCTGAACTTACAGTAATTGCTCCAATGCCGCCGCCACTCGTGGTGCGAATGTACTTCTGTTCTTTTGTACGCAGGTCTAACAGCTCCATGACATTACCCGCTGCAAAGATTGCTATGTTTTCATCCAACATCTGCAGGTTTGCCCGCTTGAAGCAGTCATAGCCGAATGAATGACTTTAAAGCCATTAAGGAAAGTTTAACTGAATTACAGGGTGCAGACACATGTGAAGATTTGGAATCCAAGGCAATTTCAAGGCTTTTCATCCCTGAACAAAGTTAAATTGACAGATTCACAGTATTTTTAAAATATGTTCTTTTATAAAAAAAAATTAAAAATCTGAACAATGTTAAATTGACAGATTCACAGTATTTTTAAAATATGTTCTTTTATAAAAAAAAATTAAAAATCTGAACAATGTTAAATTGACAGATTCGCAGTATCTTAAAAACATTTTCTTTTATATACAACAAAAATAAATTCTGTGAACAATGTTAAATTCGCAGATTCAAACTATCTGCAATAAATGCAACGAGTTCAAGAGCAAAATAACTATTAACCTATGTAAAAAAAAAAAAGAAGAAATCTAACAATGGAATTAAAAAAATATATATACAAAAATATAATATGAATTCATTTAGTAAATTAAATTGTTAATAACCCTAAAGAAGATGGGGTTTCTATATGGGGTAGGATACTGGAGTGTGAGTATATTTAGTGGGAGGCCAGAATCTTCCATGATGCGTGGTCGCGACATGTGGTCATTGGTGTTGTAGTAGAAATCATCCGGGATCTTTGGCTTGCCCTCATCGGCAGGAGACTCGGCGTAAATCTCTTGCTCATCACCACGGGTCTCCGGGTCTAATCCATTCACCGATTCGCTATGTGACACCTCACCGGACGCAGCCACATCTGGCCAATAGGAAACCAGGTAGGACATTTTGAAATTTGAAGAAATTTCTATAAATATATATATATATTTTTTTTTTCTTGAAGATTTATACTGCCTATCATGGATAAGTCTGAATAGACTTGTTTTCACCATTAGACAGTTTGTCGATAGAAAGCCCGAGCCTACACTTTTACCGACCCAAGGGATTTTTAACCTCCGACACCACATAGACATGGTATGAGAGCAACTGGCCTTTGATGACGCTGTAAGTTATACACAGCGGTGGAAATCCAAATTGGCAGAGGTAGGGGCATGGGGAATCGAACCACCAACCTTCAGATTAGGAGTCTGACCTAGAAAAAAGTCAGACATCTAACCACTCTGCCACAGAGAACACCATATATATATATCTTTGTTCTAGGTCGGACTCCTAATCTGAAGGTTGGTGGTTCGATTCCCCATGCCCCCCCACCACCTCTGACAATTTGGATTTCCACCGCTGGGTATAACTTTCAGCGTCATCAAAGGCCAGTTGCTCTCATACCATGTCTATGTGGTGTGGGAGGTTAAAAATCCCTTGGGTCGATAAAAGTGTAGGCTCGGGCTTTCTATCGACAAACTGTCTAATGCTGAAAACAAGTCTATTCACACTTAACCATGATAGGCAGAATAAATCTTCAAGAAAAAATACACACAAAAAAACACAATATCAGATGAACCTCCGATTCTAGGATACACCCAGTGAAGACCAGCCGATTCAAATTCATTGCTGCACATGACAAAACTGAACAGAGCGTCCTCACCACATGTAGTGGGCCCTGATGGTGGAGTCTCCGGCTTGGCCTGAGTATTTAGATCAAGCACTCTAATCTAATCTAATCTACAAACTTAATTATGAATGTTCAGTGATGTCATTGGCCATCAGCAAAAAAATCAAAAGAAATCTGAAAGTTAGGCCGGGGTTTGGTGGGCTGCCTAGGCCCCGAATGGGATCCTGGGGAAGAACCCAATGGGGGCATAGGGGGCGGTGCCCCTGGAAGCTCATGCAATTTAAGCATTTTAAGGGCTTTAAAAGTAGTATTGTCAGCAGGAAAATATACATTTTCCCTTTCTTTATACACAGTAACACTTACTAATGATAATGACCGATTTCATTATTAAAAACTTGAAAATCCGCGAAAAAATCGGATAAGCCATATTTGGATAGCATTGCACACTGATTATTTACCAAAGATGCTTTACATAGTTCATCATACCTTGTGCTTTAGCACCCGTGGCCAGTGGCTGTCCATCAGTTGGTGCCTGTGTGTCGCTAGCGCCAGCAGGTGTGCCTGCAATTACATGGGTTGAAAGCACGCTTAAGTAATTATTAGCAGAGTTTGCCATATCAACTTGGCGAATGTTAGTTGATTGATTGATTGGTAGTTGCCTTACGCCGTGTCGGCAGCATAGGCCATATTCACGGCGAGAAATGTTAGTTTTTTGTTCAAACCATCGCTTTTACATGTAAAAGCAGACAATCAATTATGTGCCAATAGACACTCATTAAATTAGAAAGCTCACAATCATATATTTGTGGTCAAGGGAAACAAATTCCCATAGAAAAAGAAAAGTTTGATTAATAATTGATAGAATTTATTTAGTAAACTATATGAGGTGGTACAGTCCAGCTGCCCTCAGAAAGGCTAAAATGTTTTCTTGTTTTACTTTAGTAAAAAGGTCATGCATAGTGTCTGCAGTGTAGAATTGTTGGCGCAGGGCCAAAAAATCAACGCAACTTAGTCAAATGTGTTTGAGTGTCAGCGAATGTTAGTGAACAGGGCTTGTTGCAATTATGCCAAAATGCTAAATACAAAGATTGTCGACTTTGTTTTTCTGAGCCATTGCTAGCTTGCATGTGTGTCGCTAGCGCCAGCAGGTGTGCCTGTGATTACATGTGTTGAAAGCACCCTTGAGTAATGATTAGTAGAGTTTGCCATATCGACTTGGCGAATGTCAGTAAACAGGGTTTGTTGCAATTATGCCTAAATGCTAATAAATTCAAGATTCAGGGATGAGAATAGGTCACACCTAAAAAGGCCGGTTATTGCCCAAAAGTCGGGAAACCACTGATTGACGGAAAATTCTCATACCTGTATACAGTACTACATGTCGAAATCAATCCCCAAAAGTCAGGAAATTGACGATGAGCGGAAAATTCTCATCCTTGAAGATTATCGAGTTTGTTTATCTGACACACTAGCACTTTAAGCATCCATGCCAGTGTGTGACATCTTTCGTGACAACCTCATTGCAATTAGAGTAGTGCTAAATGTTCATGTTGGTTTGCCAACATGGGTAATTTGCACACGAACAAGGAGTCTCACCGGTGGCGCCAGCTGGGTTTGAATCCTCACCCACACACCCCTACCGGGTTTCCCGCGAACCCGAGTCTCTCATGAGACCTCTGACGCCACAGCTGCCCATCGTCGGCCCCCGAGACCCACCAAACCTCACTTCCACTCCAGCAGCCGGACGAGCAACTCACCACCTCAACTCAGCCGCCCACCCATCCCTTCAAACGACGAACACGCGAAGGCGATGGGGTTGAGGGCCTGAGTCGAATTTCAACTGATGGACCAACTTCTGACCTCTAACCTATTGTTTATTGAATGCTATCTCTATTGAACTGATGGACCAATTTCTGACCTCTAACCTACTGTTTATTGACTACTATCTCTATTGAACTGCTGGACCAACTTCTGACCTTTAACCTACTGTTTATGGACTGCTATGTGTATTGAATAAAAATCCAATTCAATGAGCTGCTTGTTCGCGTCGTCAATTATAGGTTTGGAGTTGGTTTGTCCGACTATGCCACCATGTGATGTCATTCATTTCAAGCCCTATTTATCCTCATAGACAACAAAATGATTGTAGTCCACTCAGAGTTAATAGTACTAACTCATATCTTTGGTTAAAAGTAGCTCTAACTTACCATCAATTTTCTTTCATTATAAACATTTTAACATTTTATATTTATGAATTAGAACCAGTGGTCCACAACTGGTTCATCAAAGGCTGTGGTAAGTGCTGTCCTGTCTGTGGGAAACTGAATATAAAAGACCACTTGCTGCTTATCGGAAAAAGAAGCCTATGTTGCGACAATGGATTTCCTCCAAAGAAATATGTCAGAATAACCCTGTTTGACGTTCAATAGCCGATGATAAAAATCAATATGCTCTAGAGGCATCATTAAATAAAACACGCTTTCTTTTGTTTTATTTTTGAATTAGATGCCATCAACTATTACCACTGAAAATAAATCGTTTTTGCCTGTGCTATTCTATGTCTAATCCTGCATACACAAGAGTCTGGGAAGGGTTTCAGAACTCAAAATGGAAACTGCAGAATTTAGAATCAACAATCTAAAGTTGCTGTTTTCTGTCAATTGTAGTTTACAGTTGGTTAAAAATCATAGGAATAAAAATAGTCACTAGTATCCTCATTACTCATGTTCCAAGTTTTACTGGTCCCTCAGGAAGGGCTGAAGTTGCGAACCAGCATGCCGGGTCGCAGCTTCAGCTCACACACCCGAAGTTAGGGTTGGTGCTCTGCTACCATCCTTTCACTAATTACCCAATACTTTGAACTTGCTTTGCAACTATAAACATATATTTCCTGACTTGGTAGGATTCTTGCCATACATTTGTCTCCAATGTAGATTGCAGTGAAATTATCCTAACAAGTGGTTTACGTATAAGATAACCTACCACTTTGTATGTGTGTATTCACCACCTCCCCACACCAGGGTCCGTACACATGTGAAGATATGGAATTCAAGGCTATTTCAAGGCTTTTCAAGGCAGTCTTTGATAGGAATTCAAAACTATTTTCATTTGGATTTAGTCCAAAATCGCCATTTGGAATGGCAATTTCAGACTAATTTAGATCAGTGGGAACAGTTTAATGGAATTCAAGGCTTTTCAAGACTAATTATGCAAAATAGATTAAATTCAAGGCTATTCAAGGCTTTTCAAGGCCTTGAAATGGGGCAAATGAAGTTCAAGACTTTTCAAATCTGTCCATGCCCTGTACGGACCCTGCTGCACCTTCCACCATGTAAGCTATAATTGCGACCCGGTGTAGCAGGAAATCGCAAACCCTGTAAATCGCAAACCCCCACTTGTGATTTCCTAGGAAATCGCAAACCCCCATGCCATATATGGGCATGGGGGGTTTGCGATTTCCTAGGAAATCGCATATCCCCCTGGAGATCGCAAACCCCCCATTCTGAGTGTTAGCCTTACCATGATCTGGTAAGGCTAACACTGGCACTGACACTCAGAATATCCCAACTTTCACTATTATCTCTGTTTTTAATACTTTCAGATAAAATTGCTCTTAGGTTAAATTAAATACCTCAGATCTTCCTCTTCAATCGCGCATTGAGATATTTTTAATCGATTCGATGAAAGTTTTTTTATTTATTTTACAAAAATAAATGCTCCCCATAGACATAGCATTGCCGCAGCACACATCACGGCGTATTTTACCCTACTGCTAATATCTCCGCCGTTACGGCGGTAGCCTTAATAACGCTTCGAATTTAGGGTTAATTTAATGAAATTTCACGATTTGAGTATGTAATTCTGTTAAATATGGTCGCATTGAATAGATTTGGCCCGAATCAGTCCCAAAACACAGGGGGGGTTGCGATTTCCAGGGGGGGTTTGTGATTTCCTAGTAAATCGCAAACCCCGGGGTGTGCAATTTCCAGGGGTTTGCGATTTACTGCCACACCGGCATGCTGGGTCCCAGCTTCAGCCTTTCCTGAGGTACCAGCGGAACTCTCAATACCCTTATTGTTTGAAGAGCCTCACCTGTGGCACCAGCTTCAGTTGCCTGTGCTGCCCCCTGTTGGGCAGTTCCAGCACCTCCATCGTCTGAGAGATTAAAGCGAGATTATTAGTATTACTCTCCACATAACTAGTGTTTCGAAGTGCATCATATAACTACTTATTTACTGTATATTGTTAGCCAAAGATAACATACACTTCACATTACAACATTATGTAAATTACCAGGGATTTCTAACAAGAATATACAATAGTCATTGAGAACAATAGAACAATCAACTAAATTTGATTCTATATAATGACGGTAGGATTTTACCATATGCGTTAAATAAATATGAGAGGTTAGAATTACATAGTGCGATAGTTTTGAGTTTCTGCTATATTTCTTAGATAAATATATTTGGTTGATTATCACAATCGACTTTACCTTAGTTCGAAGTAACTTTTATTTTAAATGGCTAACTTTGGAGGTATTTAATGTGAAAACATGTAAAAATCGATTTTGGAAAGAACGTTAAAGGTCTGACACCATATGTTTCAATAGTAATATGTTCTATTTAATTAACTTAGTGCTCCCTTCTTTGCAGCAAGAGATATTAATAACAATACTAATAACATTAATAATAATATTAATAATAATAATATTAACAATATTACTAATATTAATATTACTAATATTACTAATATTACTAATATTTATTTGTGGGAGTTCGCCAGTCACAAGGGTCACTGAAGACAGGTGCTACTGTATATCTAAGAATAATGGAAGAAATAGTGGTGAGAACAAAAGTTGGAATTCTGGTGAAGTTATAAGAAACTAAAATGTGCACTTTTTGCAGATCCTCACACACTGATCAAACACAACATGATTGTCTGTTCTGTAAACAGATGGTTGGTATCCAGGCAACACCGCTGGCCAGTGCAGTTTGTTTCACAGAACACGGCAGCCTCCAAGGAAGATGCAGATGTCAGTGATTAATGGTAGTTAACAATCAATTTCTACAAGTGCTTTTCGATACTTTGCCACGCTTCGCTAACACACACGGAAACAACCAGTGTGCCACAATGCAATATAAATTATAAGGTCACTTCAACATCAGCCAACCAACCACCCAGCCAGCATTCCCAGCTGGGCCCTGGGTGGGCCCCACATGGGCAGCCCATTTGGGGCCCAGCTAAATTTGGCCACAGGCTCCTCGTGGGCCCCCACCTGGGCTAGCCCAGGTGGGCCTATCTCAGTTATTGAATATGTTCACTATATCTTGGACAAAATATGAATTTTTTTTTTAAAGCTGGGAATCTAGCCCATGTGGGGGCCCATCTCATGCCCACTTCAGAGCCCACCTGGAGCCCCTGCCCAGCTGTGCCCAGCTCGCCCATTGACAACCCATGTCGGGCCCACCAGGGCATGTTGGCTGGGCAATCAGAACTGCTACTTACAACATATTGCTCAAATCAATGTTAGTAGTGATGGAACCGTTGGGGTGTTGAGTGTTGGGTTAGGTTCTGGTTCGGATGGCGGTTAGAAGTAGGGATGTGATAGACGGTGGGGTAACAACACAGGGTTATTCACTGACGGTGTATGAGTTTATCAATTGGGGGTTAGGAGGCCGTTCAAATATTACATAACACTATTTTTGTCAAAATTAGATACCCACCTAACCCACCCCGTTGTAACGCTCCGTAGCACTAGACGATACACCACATAATGCTTGAGCCTACAACCCCATCCAAGTCCAACCCCCACTAAGCGCTGCGTAATATTTGAATGGCCCCCCCTTTAAATTTTACACACATCACAATAACACTAAAGCTGACAATGCCTCTGACCACCACATCATTCACTTAACAAAACAGGCTCAGTTTACCTTTCGCTGCTCCTTCAGCAGAACGTGTTCCTTGCTCATCCTCAGCTGGTGGCTGTGAACCCGGGGGCTGTTCGCCAGGCACTGCTGCTGCACCCTCGCCCTGAGTGGCCCCCGCCTGATCCTGTGACGGCAGCTGCCCTTCATCAGCCGGCTGGGTTGAGGACGTGTTTGGAGCAGCGGTATCATCAGTGCCCTCTGCTTGCTGGAGGTCCTGTTGTCCAACAGGCGGCGCTCCTTCCTCCTCCCCAGTCGTGGCTTCTCCTACTGTTGCATCGGGTCCCGACGGTGCGGCTGCTTCTGCCTCAGCTTGCGGTAACTGAGCCGCTGGGTCTGCAGCGACCGGTGATGCAGCTGTTGTTATTGTCTCTTCCGCTGGTTCCTCAACTTCTGCTGGTGCCTCAGCGGCGTCTTTGTCAGCTTCATTATCCATGTTCTTCTCTTCCTTTGTCTCCTCAGCTGTCTGGGCTTGTATTGCCGGCTCCTTTACTGCTTGACTGTCAGCAGCCTGGTCTTCCTTCGCCTCCTCAGCTGTCTCGGCTTCCTTTGACGGCTCCTTTACTATTTGATTGTCAGCAGCCTGGTCTTCCTTCGTCTCCTCAGCTGTCTCGGCTTCTATTGCTGGCTCCTTTACAGTTTGATTGTCAGCAGCCTGGTCTTCCTTCGTCTCCTCAGCTGTCTCGGCTTCTATTGCTGGCTCCTTTACAGTTTGACTGTCAGCAGCCTGGTCTTCCTTCGTCTCCTCAGCTGTCTCGGCTTCTATTGCTGGCTCCTTTACAGTTTGACTGTCAGCAGCCTGGTCTTCCTCCGTCTCCTCGTCTGGCTTGGTGTCCACTCTCTGACCTTCTGTGGGTTGTTGACCTTCAACAGATTGACCCTCTATCTGACCTGTCCTTCCTGCACCAGATCCTGAATTAAGACCGGCAATCAACCAAAGAAGATAACAAGTTTACTTTATTTATGTTTTTTGTTTTGTTCCCAAGAACAGGTACACATAATATACCGTTTCTAACTATGTCGATGTTCTAGAACTGAATCTAAGAGAATACTGGTAAGAAGATTGAGTAAGTCTGATGAGAAAAGGTATAAGTACCTGTGATTACGTGCGGTGTGTGCGAGTCCTGTTCTGGCTGATCTGCATTTTCTTTGAAGGAAAAAAAGGGGGAAATATTCAATTATATTAACACAAAAGCAAATGGTTACAGTTAACAAGAACAGCATTCAGAACAATTTAATATAATGCATCTTACCTTACAGAATAGATAGTTATCAATATATAGTTTGAAAATCTGGAAGGGAAATTAGTAGATTGAGGCTTAATAGGACTGTCATGCGCCAATGTAGAAATTGAAGGATTCACAAAAATAGTAATAGCACTAATAAACTATTATTAATCAAACTAATTCTTCGAAAGGCAATTTCCATTTTGCTGCTCTGTTTCAATGTTATTTAAGCAACTTTAAATACTTGCTAAGTGCAGTATCAGTGAAATTAAATGTTAACTTACTTGTTCATCAGTTTTACTGGCAACGTTAACATGAACACCAATATCATTTATAATATTGTTAAAATTCGATGTATCAGAGAGTATCTTAAAAGTACCTTGTGCCGTATTTTTGTTGCATGAAATTAGTCATCAAACCAAACCGAAAGGTGGAAAATATTATACATTCCTCTTGTTTCGGTATGTGTGGTGGTTGAGAAAATACAATGCTTAACAATTGAGAAAATGATAATTTGAAAATATCAACTCGACACAATACTTAGAATATTAAGAAAGAAACACCATTGACCATCATACTAAAACAAATATTATGAAGATTGGTGCTTCTGGTGAAGCATTTTAAACAGAGATTGCTGTGAAATTATAGCATAGAAGGCCAGTAGGTGCCCCATTGGTAGAATAATGTAGCAGGGGAGGCAGGTTCGAGGTTTAATCAATCTGACAGGATTGTGAAACTGAAGGGCTTAATAGAGGCAGGCTACTTGGTCATGCTGTCAGCCAGCATGAGAAAATCCACAGCATCATGTTGGGTGTTAGTGGGACCAAATAGTCCTCACCCAATGAAACATTTGCCACTCTCGGCTGACTCATGCATTTTTACGCAAGGGGAACCACCCCTGAACGCAGTGGGTGTCAGTGCCTATGAACACTCGGACACATTCTGCTTGAATGTGTAGATTTTATGGCCTTGCATCGATAACATTTTAATGTAAATAGCATGCAAGACCTCTTTACCAACGCAAAGCACAAAGACAATTTAGAGTTTCTAAAAACAACTGGGCTGGATCACCTCCTGCAATTTTAGCTGTTTTGTGAGTTAAATTTTACTGTCAATTGAGACAAATTTAACTACTTCAAAATTGCACCGGACATTGTTTTGCTGTCATTTGACACAGATCTGACCCTTTTGGTATTTAGTGTATATTTCAATGTAAGGGTGTGAATGTAATTAACAAGACTGACGGAATAGATACCACTAGGTTTTCACTGTGGATATGGCCCTTGCCACTCAGCAATCAATTGATTAAAGTTGCATAGTTCGATGGTTTTGAGTTTCTGAAATTTTCTGAGATAAATACATTAGGTTGATCGTTACTATCTATCTTACATTAGATTGAAGTAACTTTTATTTTAAGCGGTTAATTTCTGAGATATTTGAAGTGGTACCATGCTAAATTAATTTTGGCAAGCTTGTCAAAACTCGGACCCCATACGCTTCTACAGTAACAGGTTCTATTCAATTACCTCAGTATTCCCTTCTATCTGGTGACAAATGCTTAATAAGTGCACCACTATCTAAGTTAGATATTAATCAAATTTAGATAATTGTTTTGGTTTTGAAAATTTGATATTTTCATCGGACTATGCAGCTTTAAGCTTAATAGAAGGGTTCCCATGGTCTATCCCAAGGTGTTACAGCCATTTCCGTGAGACTGATGAAGCATGCTTGAAGGCCGAAGAATCCACAACTGAAGCTGGATTGCATGACAACTGTTCAGTCTGGAGCATATCTTGGGGTCTTAGCAATGCATTATCTTGTTAGTAAATAGTAAATGCTTAGTACACAGATTTCCTGTTAAAAAAACCCAAAAACAATCCGAATAAAATAAGATAAGGAAAAACTAACACCGAAACATGCCGATGCTACAAAGAGGAAAGAGCTGAAAATAAATAAGGATGTTTTTTTATTTGATATTTTGTTTATAACAATCCAATGTTCAAGCCTTTTTAGCATCAGGTACATTTTTTGTATTAGCTTACAAATATCTTGTTGTATTGTACTTTTATGACTACTCATAGCAGTCACCGTTACAATATACACGATTATTTCAACAGATCAGAGCGAGCTGAGAATATAGTAAAACTTGTGGGTTTTTTTTTAAATGACCACATATAATGTATAATTATATGAAATGTGGATTGTTAGTGGCATATATCACGAAAATAATCAAAATTGCATACTACTAATTGAGGAAGGGTTCTAAAAAGTAGTACCCTTTGTATGAATATGAAAATGTTGACAACTGTGACCAACCCCTAGTCAACCAATGACGATGCTTAATATCAGGAAGACTATCTAGATGGGTCGTCTTCACGAGGTACCTTTAATTTTAACTTATTAAATAGAGAATTGATGTATTACGTAATTAACTCATCGCTTTTTATTTAAAGTGATCCAGTATAGCCCGCTAAGACTGGAGCTAGATTCTGACAAATGTTTTCCAGGCACACCTTTGCCAGTTCATGCAACTGAATATTTGGAGGGAGAGTGCTGGGGTTGGGTTGCTCCTACTGTGTTGTAGTTGGGCCTGCAGCACTGTCTCTGTGACAGGGTTGCTAGACAACCCTATAACACAAATATTGGAAGACTGGGTTATAGAAATAACCACACGATTTTACAATCTAAAGTTCTAAATATATTGTTCAAAGGCTATTTACCATAGTGCTACTTTTGGGATGAATAATAGAGGGAGTGTGCATGACGTCATCACTCAGTGGTCAGCAATCAGCCATCTTGGATTACGAGCAGCCTTGCCTAGCCCTGTTGTGAATGTATGCTGATGCAGTAACATCGTTTTCCTTGTGTTCTGAGCTGTTCTGGGCAGTTTACATCCAATGTGTTTACTTACAGTACTTTAGCAAAAACTTCTGAGACCAAACCTCTCAAAACAGTGACAAATAAACCAACAAATCTGTAAATAAGCACAGTGTAGGCAGTTGCAAGCCTTCTGTATGTAATCCAATATGGCCACCGAAAGTTGCCTCGTGACGTCATTACACCCCCTCTATGGATGAAATTATGACTAATAGACTTTGGTCTTTTTGCATTCTCTACTAATGGGATTCGTCAAAGAAAAACTAATCCACGTGAAGCACATGTGATCTATTATTGCGCATTTAAAGGGAACTGAAAAAATTCTCTCCACGCACACCTTTTCAGTTTATGTAACTGAACATGTGGAGGGAGACTGCCGAGTTCACTGTCATGACGTCCAGGATCTAGTGTGCAAGTGCAACCTAGAAGGATTCCCCAGTTTGTGGAGAACCCCTCTCATGTGCCAGTACAACATAGAGGGGTTCCCTGGTCTGTGGGGAACCCCTCTAGGTCATGTGATAAGGGAATCCCACCCATTACTTCATTCATACATTACAGACTGTAGCACTCTCCCTGCACATATTCTGTTGTATAAACTGAAAAGCCAGGCGAAGGTATACCTTGAAAGCACTTATTAGAGTACAGCTCCAGTCTCAGCGTCCTATACCGGATTCCTTTAATGCTGACTGGTCTGTTCTAGTACTTGTATATTCATGAGTAGTCAGTAGATGTCTACATTGTGTAATATTTTGTGTTTGATTTATTTTACCATCCATTTGTTTAATTCCCTTTCCAGCCACGGGTTGTTCCACACAACTGAAGTCCCCACACATTCCCCAAAATAATGGACAAAAATCCCATGCATGCAAATTTCACAAGAAATCGAACGGAAAAGTAAAACAATGAGATGATAATGAGTAAGTGTCACGGCATGCAGAGGACTGGGTAGAATGCTAAGTGCACAAAGTGAAAGCGCAGTCCTTAAATAACCAGGGAAGGGGTGTGCAATGCCAGAAAATATCCTGCATTTAAAGCCATCATTCCAGAGATAAGAAAGTGGGTTAAAGTTAAAACTGTGTCTTAAGTCTCAGCTGTTGACCGGTGAGTGGCCGGCCAACTTTACCCAAGATGGCCGCTGGTGAAGAACTTATAGTGGCGCCATCTACAGGACTAGCGCCGTCTGACTCTGTGTCGCCGCCATCTTGGTTTTCAAAATGGCGCCTTTGATTCTCGCCTTCTTCCTCACTGCTCACCGAGTGAGCGTCTTGGTCGTCTGCCTGTTCAGCATCCACAACTTCTTGATTGTTTTCGGCAGCAAGCTTCGCCTCTGTGAGCGATTGTTGTCTATCTAGCGCCTCCTTGTGTTTACGTTTATACCGTCGTAAGGCTTCCTCTTTTAGGTGGCTTGCAGCTTCTTTCAGATTGGTTGATTTACGGACACCTACTTGGTCGCTACTCGCTACAGGTGTCCCGAGCAAAGTCCAACAAAAAAAAAGTAGGGGGGAGAAAGAGGGGTGTTTTTGGTTTGAGTCAGTGCCATTTAGAAATTAGAGGGCTCACAAAAATAAATGTAAAATACAAAGATTTACTGCACCTGGAAGAGAAATAGGCTACTTCATTTGGTTAATTTAAGGCGCTTCAAAACCTGCCTTTAAAAAAATAGAAATTTGTATCTGTTGGTTTAAAAATTCTAAAAATTGAAAAGAAGGGTATGGTTTGTAGAATCCTATTATTGGCGGACCAAGTCTTGGTGAAAGGTTTAATTTAGTTAAATAACATCTATTTTGTCCAATCAAATGTCAATTCAGAATTGCAACTGTTTCATAGTTTGAAATAGGTAGGTGCTAAGCTACATATGCTTCTACAGATATTTGTAACATATGTGTAAATCCACATTAATTTTGTTTGGTTCTGACTACCAGAAACAAAAAGTTTGGATGATATATATATATATAATTTAACCCAATTCAGTTTTGTGCTGAGTAGGCTATATTACACTATATAGACTCATCATATATATACTATGAATAAGAAATGGTTAGGACCGACCATATTTTCTGCGGAATTGATATAAACTTCTCCCGTGTTTCAGGAGTTCCGTAGAAACAGCTGTTTCTGGTGAATTTATTTACTCTCTCTATGACTATGGGTATTGTTTATGTATATGCACATGTTAGTCATTAGCCCCCCCCCCCCCCCCCCCCCGAGTGGGTCGGTATAATGTAACCCAATTCAGTTTGTGCTGAGTATATATATATAAAGCATTATGACACATCTTTTTAAAGATTATGCTGTTCAATGCTAAAACTCAATAAACAAGCAATTTTGAATATGCAATACTTGTCAAATTATAGCTGCTTTGTACTCGACTAAATCACCCTAACAAAGCACTGCACCAATAGTTATATCCCCCCACCCCCCAACCCCCGATTGTATATATGTGGGGACAAAAAAGATTAGCACAGATTTCAAGGAATATAGTTCAGCAAGACTTGCTTTGGCGAATAAAAGCACACATCAAACACACCTTAACGAATCTCTTCTAAAACATTAAATGAAACTATTTTTTAAAAGTTGCTTGTAGTGAATCTTACACGCGACTCCATGCTGGATTGAACCATACTTAGTTGTCATGCACATGCCATTTAGTGTGTATTATGTGTATAGAGCAAAACATCTTTGTTCCACAAAGAACATTCCAAAATATCAGACAACTCCAGGCAACATGCATTCGTAAACCAGAGTAATTAGGAAAACTGACAGCTGGACAATTCCTGTTCAGATTCAAATGATTTTTCATTGTATTCTTATGGCCTTTACTCGGTAACTGAACATTCCTAGCATACTTCATGGTCCGTACAGGGCCTGATACGTCTTGAAAAACCTTGAAACTTCATTTGCCCCATTTCAAGGCCTTGAAAAGCCTTGAATTTAACCTACTTTGGGTAATTAGTCTTGAAAATCCTTGAATACCATTAAACTGTCCCCACTGATCTAAATTAGTCTGAAATCGGTATTCACCATTGTTTTCGCCCCTGAAATCAAAATGAAAATAGTATTGAATTCCCATCAAAAACAGCCTTGAAACCAATGTCTTCACATGTGTACGATCCCAGGAATTTGCTTGACTAATATGATACATGTAATGCTAGTACCAATGTAACGTAGCCGTCCTGATATTGCCTTAGATGTTGCTGGGAAGTAAAATGCCAATAAATAAACCAGTTGAATGTAAAGCCGTGTTTACACAAATCGATTTATATGAAGCGATGTAGTGGCGCGTTTACACGAGCGAGTTTGAAAGTGTGTAGGCAACCGGGAACCAGCAGCCTTAGTGTTGTGCCTGTAGCCGGCAAGCACTGCTATTTGTTTAGTTTACACACGTCGATTCGACGCAGATGTAGCTGCTACGTTAATATCGCTTGGAATTTAAGGTTAATTTAATTAAATTTCATTATTTGAGTCTGTAATTCTGTTAAATATGATCGCATTCACTAGATTTCGGCCTAATCGGGCCCTAACACTGCCAGGCACCAGCGATTAGTTACTGCTGATCCTGTAGCCGGCAAGCACTACTATTTTATACTATCGCCGCGTGGGAACCAGCTGAATCGATTCATATAAACTACCTCACGACGTGAAGCGAATCAGCCCTAATCCGCCTCAGTGGAGCGTTTACACGGCGAATGTGAGGCGAACTAGGCAAGGCGATTTATATGAAGCGATTTAACTCTCCCGTGTAAACACGGCTTAAGACTAAGAGTTAGTAGTCTAAATGCCTAATGTGACGTTTGGTTGGGAATTGTTAGTAAACCATGGCTAGGGTCACCCCGTTGATGACCTTTAGCGATAAAGGTCAACCATGACGAAGGACAATGTCCTACCTAACGATTGATTGTTGGAGTTCTACATCCTGGCAACATCGAAGGTCATATCAGGACAATATATCTTCAAAGATAGTTTTTTTAATTTGTTCGGCCGACCACATATCACATAGAATTGAATGAAAACGGGCCTTGGAATACTCTGAACAATGCCTATAAATCTGTTGTCTTAATTGAGGCAGAACTCTAACATCTCAAATAAATTTGTGGTTTTACTAGATGGCGTTTTATGCTTTAGAGAACCGAGTAAATGACCGTGTTTGCCACGCCCAAACTGTCCAATAATTAAAGCTGCATAGTCCAATGAAATATCAAATTTTCAAAACCAAACCAATTATCTAGATTTGATTTGACATATCTAACTTAGATACTAATGCACTTATTAAGCATTTGTCTCTGCATAGAAGGCAAAACTGAGTCAATTTAACAGAACCTGTTACTGCAGAAGTCTATGGTGTCAGAGTTTTGGCAAGCTTGCCAAAACTAATTTGACATGTTTGCACTCAAAATATCTCAAAAGTTTACCATTTAAAATAAAAGTAACTTTGAACTAATGTAAAGTAGATACTAGTGATCGATCTAATATATTTATCTCAGAACAAATACAGAAATTCAAAACCATCAGACTATGCAACTTTAAACAAAAAAAGAATTTAGCTACAAATATCGTAACCAAATATTAAGGCTATTCAGATTTGCAATTTTGCTATTACCTTCCTCGTTAGTAGCCTGAAAATGACTATATATGAACTAGTTCATTGATATGTGAATTAACCCAATCCACAGAAAGGAATTTGGAACAAATAAAACCAGAATTGACAAATCTAGATGTCAGCCATTCCTCAAATCCTGGAATATCGAAAAACTTAGATGCTAGTCACTTCCCAAATTCTGCATTATGGAAAAATGTAAATGCCATCCATTCCCCAAATCTGAATTTTAGATGCTAGCCATTACCAAAATTCTGAATTATAGAAACATTTAGATGCTAGTCATTCCTTAAAATCCCAAAACCATTCGCCGAATCCTGAATTATAGAGAAAAAGAATCTAGATTCTAACTACAGTATAACCCCATTAAACCAAACTTGAAGGGACCCTAGAAATGTGTTTGGATTAACCGATCATTGGTTTAACCGAGCTTTGACTTTGAGTAAGAGTGTATTGCACATGTAATATACAATGTATGTGGACACTTTGATTATTGTTTTTTATGTACATACAGTATAACCCCGTTAAACCAAGCTCGGTTACACCAAACAATCGGTTAGTCCAAACAAATAGTATACTAAGACAAACGCACAGTGTGTGTGGCACAGTGTGTGGAACCTGCGGGACTATTTTTCTTTTTGTGTATTTATTCACTTATTTTATCTTCTAGATGAAAAGAACAAAAAGAAAAACCGCCACATTTGATAGAAGCATGTTGTTTGTGATTTCTTTCCACCTGTAGATATTGAAAATGTTCCGTTGTAAACCAGCATGCAAACAACCTTACACAGGCGGTGAATTTCTTCGGTGCCATTAGTAGAGATAGTTGGTAGAAAACAAGCTCTTTTTTTTTCATTCACATAGCCACATGACGCGGGCTATTTATAGAACAAACAGCACATTTCCTTTGTCCGCTGCGAAGCATATAGAAAACATTCATGTACAATTAAAGCAATGGCATACCGTATTTCCATGCATATGAGCCATCACTCATATAAGTCCCAGCAATGGCATACCGTATTTCCATGCATATGGCCCATCACTCATATAAGTCCCAGCAATGGCATACCATATTTCCATGCATATGGCCCATCACTCATATAACTCCCATCAAAGGCATACCGTATTTCCATGCATATGACCCATCACTCATATAAGTCCCAGCAATGGCATACCGTATTTCCATGCATATGGCCCATCACTCATATAAGTCCCAGCAATGGCATACCGTATTTCCATGCATATGGCCCATCACTCATATAAGTTCCAGCAATGGTATACCGTATTTCCATGCATATGGCCCATCACTCATATAAGTTCCAGCAATGGCATACCGTATCAGAGAGCGTGTATATAAACAGATGAGAGGGACAACTCCCATACTAGACCGTGTAACAACTGCTGACTGTGGCGCTCCAAGTGGTGGTTGTTGAACAGTACATGACCCAGCTGTCAAACTCAAGGCATTGTCAATGGCCGTGAGCAATCTTCGTACAGAAAAAGTGAAATATCTCTGAAACTGGACCACCTAGAAACAAACTGATTGGAATACACATAGAAAACATGTTTACCAACAAGATTATATTAAATTGATATGGTTAGGGTTCTGGATTTCTATTAATATTGAATAAAACTGACGTTTTTCACTACGCGTACGGCAAACTCAAGGCATTGTCAATGGTCGTGTGCAATCTTCTACAGAAAACGTTAAATATCTCTAAAACTACAACACCTAGAAACAAACTGATTGGAATACACATAGAAAACATGTTTACCAACAAGATTATCTTAAATTGATATGGTTAGGGTTCTGGATTTCTATTAATTTGGAATAAAACTGACGTTTTTCACTACGCGTACGGCAAACTCAAGGCATTGTCAATGGCGGTGAGCAATCTTCATACAGAAAAAGTGAAATATCTCTAAAACCACATGAGATAGACACAAACCGCTTGGAACACATATAGAAAACATGTTTACCAAAAGGATTATATTAAATTGATACGGTTAGGCTTCTGCATTTCTATTAATTTTGAATAAAAACAAATGTTTTGCACTGCACGTACCATCAAACTCAAAGCTTGTTCAACACTAACCGCCAGGAACGCCACTGTAGCCTGTGTTACCGATTTTCGCGGGAGTTGTCTCTCTCATCTGTTTATATACACGCTCTCTGACCGTATTTCCATGCATATGGCCCATCACTCATATAAGTTCCAGCAATGGTATACCGTATTTCCATGCATATGACCCATCACTCATATAAGTTCCAGCAATGGTATACCGTATTTCCATGCATATGACCCGTCCCCAGTGCAGAACTAAGTGTAAACTATGCTCCTGGTTTAATTTTATTTTAGAAGAAGATGCGCAATAACCAGACCTCCCAACTATTCCGATTTACGCGGAACTATTCCGATGTTCAGGCTCTGATACCATCATTCTGCACAAGAATGTCGACCATTCCGGGAAAATGCCTTTTTTTGTTTTTATTTTATAT
This sequence comes from Branchipolynoe longqiensis, assembly GCA_030323885.1. Lineage (NCBI taxonomy): Eukaryota > Metazoa > Annelida > Polychaeta > Phyllodocida > Polynoidae > Branchipolynoe > Branchipolynoe longqiensis. Next base: position 38,855,771 of record CM059202.1, read on the forward strand.
TTTAAAGCTGAATGTTTAGTGTTTAACAGGCTTACATAAAGACTTAGTTTTTATTCAATTGGAATAAATATATTTTCCACCAAAAAGAATGTTGATCTACTCATGTTACACATGATGGGGTTTGTAAAGAAATTATTCACATTATAATGGGGGACATGTGGCGTAGTTCATTTTCCGACACACGGTCATTCACAATGCTTTGAGTTTGCCGGTACGCGCAGTGCAATACGTATATTTTATTCAAAATTAATAGAAATACAGAACCCTAACCTTATAAATTTAATATAATCTATTCACTGTATGTTTTCTATATGTATACCAAGCGGTTTGTCTCTAGGTCTTGTGGTTTTAGAGATATTTGACTTCTTCTGTATGAAGATTGCTCACGGCCATTGACAATGCACTGAGTTTGGCGGTACGCCCAGTGCAAAACGTTTACTTTATTCAAAATTAATAGAAATACAGAACCCTAACCTTAGAAATTTAATATAATTCATAACAAAAGACTGGATCGTTGTATGTTTTCTATATGTATACCAAGTAGTTTGTCTGTAGGTCTTGTGGTTTTAGAGATATTTGACTTCTTCTGTATGAAGATTGCTCAGTCATTGGGTTTGCAGTGTGACAGTTTGCCGAATAGGCCCACTCGTTCAGTGGAGACGCGAACGGCAGGAATTTGAACTAAAAAGTCGGAGGTCCCCCATTTATGTAGTAGATTTTTTAATAGATCTCTCATCCATTCTTCAAGCTGGTTATGTAAATTTGTCTCCATAAACATGATTTATCTTTCACCGTCTGTGTGTTCGTGTCACTCTCATGCGCATAAATACATTTAAAATGAAGCGAGTACTGATAAGGATATGTTTGTTTGTTGTTGTTTTACGTCCTAGCAACATCTAAGGTCATATCAGGACGGGTACCGACTTGTGACAGTGCGCACTCATGGCAACTTTATAGTGCTGTCCCACTGGGAAACCAGGCTGCCGGCACTATGACCTGGTATCCCACTCAGTCACATTATCCTGACACTGAGCACACCAGTCCCTGCCCTATCCTAATAATACCGAGTGCCTGGCTAGGAAGCAACAAGTATCAATTTTCAAGTCATTGGTTTGACTTGACCGGGGTTCGAACCTATGATCTACCAGCACGGGAGACGGATATGTAATAATAACTATTATGATTTCCATGTAATCTATTTTCCCCCCTTCAAATGAAATGTCGGCAAGTCTGGCGAATGCTATAGTTATATTCGATTATACCATACATCATCATTGATCTTTGACGGGGAAATGTCGTTAGTAAATGCCATTACTTCAATAAACACAGAATAGTTAGGCCCTTTGAAAAAAAGAGGAAATGCTGGGGGACTCCTTTACAGAAATACGGTATGCCAACTGCAGCGCATAACTTGGGGAGATAAACAGTACTCATGCCTCCCTGTGAATTATGTGGAAGTATATATATTATATACATAATATATATATTATATGAAACAATCTCATGGATGTATTAAAAAATAGAACCCAGCCAATTTATATTTGCATGCTCAAAGCATGGTGAACAACCAAACAGTGCACACATATATATAGAATTTTGTATTCAATAAATTGCCACTCCATCTTGTGATTAAGAAATGCATAGTTCAAGAATATAATATACACTATATTGGACACACATAACAGCTGTTAAAAACATTTAAAAAATCAATCTTTTGTTTAAGGGAGCGTGGTTTCTGGGATCACAGCGAATGATTGATACAGCGAATGAATGGTAAGATCCCACTGGGTGACCAGAACACAAAGCTCAAACCTATGCGGATAAAGCGGACAGATCATATATAGATCTGATAAAGGCTAGCACTATCCAGACTGGTCATAATGGTATTGGTACCACCAGATTCCACCAGGGGGCACCATAGCAGCCAAACCTGATCTTGGCAGGATGTTAGTTACTGTAATTAGTGTAAATAAAGCACCATGGATATGATGCAATCAAATGGTTGTTGTAGATAATGTAAATCGAGTGATAAATATATCAGGGATTGATGTTGAGAGATATATCATTGCCATGTGTAAATAAAAGTACGGTATTGATTATCATTTAGTTTATAATTTAAATGCGCTGCTTTAAATAATATCGTTTCACCAACTCGATCAGACATTCATAGTGAAATTATTATTATTATTAAACTATTTAATAATCAATATCTAGTTGTATTGCCTTTTACACAGCAACTCTTTATATTAGAATCATACATCTAACCAGAGAGCGTGTATATAAACAGATGAGAGGGACAACTCTCATACTAGACCGTGTAACAGCTGCCGACTGTGGCGCTCCAAGTGGTGGTTGTTGAACAGTTTACGGGCAAACTCAAGGCATTGTCAATGGTAGTGAGCAATCTTCAGAGACAAAAAGTTAAATATCTCTAAAACTACAACACCTAGAAACAAATTGATTGGGATACACATAGAAAACATGTTTACCAAAAACATTATATTAAATTGATATGGTTAGGGTTCTGGATTTCTATTAATTTGGAATAAAACTGACATTTTTCACTATGCGTACGGCAAACTCAATGCATTGTCAATGGCGGTGAGCAATCTTCATACAGAAAAAGTGAAATATCTCTAAAACCACACCATCTAGAAACAAATCGCTTTGTACACATATAGAAAACATACTCAACGAATAGATTATATTAGATTTATAAGGTTAGGGTTCTGGATTTCTATTAATTTTGAATAAAACAAATGTTTTGCACTGCACGTACCGTCAAACTCCAAGCTTGTTCAACAATAACCGCCAGGATCGCCACTGTAGCCTATGTTACCGATTTTCGCGGGAGTTGTCCCTCTCATCTGTTTATATACACGCTCTCTGATCTAACTTGATGATCTAAGTATCACCAGAATTTAATACCAGAATTTCTTTTGCCCTAATTCTTTTTTCCCCCCTTTAAGATGTATACTGCCTATCATGGACAAGTCTGAATAGCTTGTTTTCACCATTATACAGTTTGTCAATAGAAAGACCGAGCCTACATTTTTACCGACCCAAGGGATTTTTAACCTCCCACACCACGTAGACATGGTATGAGAGCAACTGGCCTTTGATGACGCTGTAAGTTATACACAGCAGTGGAAATCCAAATTGCGATAGGTGGGGGAAACAGGGAATGAACCACCAACCTTCAGATTAGAAGTCCAACCTAGGACAAAGTCAGACACTCTAACCACTCCGCCACAGAGAACACCATTAATTAAAATGGCAGTCTGATAAATAACCGTTCAGACATGTTCAGCAGCCTGCCCCTACCTACCTACCTACCGACTTGTCTACTATTGCTCACGTGCCCGACGTGACTAAGGTCTGTGACCTCTTACGGTGCCTACAGTTCACTTCCTCGACTCCCTGCCTTTCCAACGTACATACTGATGCTTTATTCACAAACTAGAGGGAGCTATCTGCCATCAATTCCGTCCTCTTCAAGAAGAGCTTTATATGACACTGGCAGTGCACACTCATGGACATACTTGTGACAGTGCGCACTCATGGCGACTTTATAGTGCTGCCCCACTGGGAACCAGGCCGCCAGCACCATGACCTGATATCCCACTCAGTCACATCCTGACACTGAGCCAACCAGTCCTTGCCCTATCCAAATAATGCTGAACGCCTGGCTAGGAAGCGAGACATGTCAATTTTTAAGTCATTGGTTTAGCCTATCTACCAAAACAGGAGACTAACGCTCAACTCATTCGGTCATCCCGCCTGGTCCTTTGGTGCCAAGGATATCTAATACATGATATTCACACGCATGCGCTGTGGCAGCGTTCCCGCAACCGTAGTGTTCGTCATCACCGTAAGATGTTGCATACGTTGTGAATATTGTGTATTAATAGGCACTGACTAGTTTGGCAGCCGCATAAACTTTTCAAAAGGGTCCAAACATGTAAGTTTTAATTTTTCTTGGAAGCTCCAATGACCCAAAAGCAATATACTTTTCGAATTTTCAAAATATCCTAAAATTTGACTGACATACATGCATTTGAAAGTTAGTAATTTCCATAGCTTTTGTATGCGCTGTGGCAATGGTCCCACAACCGTAGTATTTGTCATCGCCGTCCGATGTCGCATGCATTTTGAATATTGTGTATTGAGAGAATAAAACTGGCTTAGCTGTAGGTCCCCCACCTGATGGAATACATATGTACCTCAGTAGATGTGAACCTGTCTATACTTGCGTAGCAACACACAATTTTACTACAAAGCCAGGCTGGGAGTGGGTTTAGGGGAGGGAGTATAATTGGGACATGCTTAGAAACAGTTCACTGAACCATTTGTGTTTTCTTGTGTCTTGTCCAACACTGATGTGAAAGGTTTTATGCATATATATAAGCAGTGATAGAAATGAGAAAATATTTTCACTTGTCCATAAGACAAGTTTAGTATGAATTTTAGTTGTCTGCCCGAATTGTCACTTTTTCCCATTTTATACATTTGATTACCATGATCATTATTAGGTCATAAATTCTTTAACTGGGTTAATGGTAAATTAATTCTAGTATCTAAGTATTGTTATATAAATGTACCTTTTTAACTGTGGTTATCGGATAAAAACTGGCATTTCTGATGTTTTATTGGCCATTTGGAGAACAATGCTTAAATATTGCCCAATTAAAATCTTCACTGCAAAGAATGTGAAGCACCTGTTTAGTATGACCCCTCTATCGACGGACAACACTCTGTAACAACATTTAGGTTGATTTAGTGAAGAAAATGGCGTGAACTGTTTTGGAAGCAGTCTCAGTCACTTACAGGTATGAGGGGTAAAGCTAAGATTCCATATATGCAGTATGCCTTTCGCATTTGCACCGATTGGTTCATTGAGCGATCCACTTTCCCGTCTACACATTCGCATCTGGACATATGAAAGCACCACCGTACGTTTACATGTTTTTCCATTTTTTGTCGCATTCGCACACCGCATGTATGGAATTTTAGCATTAACAGGTGATGGGGGTGGCTGGAGGTGGGAGTGGGGTTATACTAGTATTCTGTATACAGTCTTCACCCTGCTGCTTCCGGTACCGGCGCAGAGCTTCCTCGCGCATGCGCAGGTTGGCGCTGCGCAGGTTGGCCGGGGTAGAGCGGTCACCTCGCTGAGAGACCGAGCTAGTCTCCGAGTCTAACTGAGGCGGAGGCATCTGTGTCTCTGCAGACCGGCATGGGCGACAACAGAGGCGGCATGAGTACAGGCAGACCATGCCATTACACGGCAAGCAAAAGGTTGTGTGTGTACACCTGTACACGGTCCATGATGGCAACTGGGCAACAGCGAGACGAGGCCTCAGTGGGGGCCATGGTGCCACCTATCGTCACCTAATCGAACTAAAGCTGTGTTTACACGGGGAATTGTGAAGCGAATTAGACAAAGCGATTCATATGAAGCGAAGTAGCGGCACGTTTACACGAAGCGAGTTGAAAGTGGGCGCCGCAAGCACTTAGTTCTGCCTGTAGAGCACTGCATTTGTTTACACATGGCGACCGCCGATGGGGGTGGCCATTTTCGAGGCGACCAACTGCTATTGTTGTTCAGACTAGCCTGACGTCACGGGCGCCTCCGAGACGGAGCCTGAACGCGGCCTTTACACGGCAAATGTGAGGCGAACTAGGCAAGGCGATTTATATGAAGCGAATTAACTTCTCCGTGTAAACACAGCTTAAGTACGGAGCTGAGAACTAAGCATGATTTAAAGCTGCATAGTCCGATGGTTTTATATACATTATACCATATATGCATATATATCATACACAGGGTCCGTATACATGTGAAGATATAGAATTCAAGGCTTTTCAAGGCTGTTTTTGATAGGAACTCAAAACTATTTTGATTTGGATTTCAAGAGGGAAAAAAAACAATGGTGATTTCGGACTAATTTAGATCAGTGGGGACAGTTTAATTGAATTCAAGGCTTTTCAAAACTAATTACCCAAAATAATTAAAATTCAAGGCCTTGAATGAATGAATAAATCCTTAAGGGCATACCAGCACACTAAGGGCTATATCTTGAAATAGGGCAAATAAAGTTCAAGACTTTCCAACACTCTGTAACAACACAGACTATATATATGACAGAAACAGTATATATGCATATACATATATATTCTTTTTTAAAGATAAATATAATAGATCGATCATTATACGCTACCTTAGCCTAGTTTGGAGTAACTTTTATTTTAAATCGCTAACTTTGGAGTTATTTGAAATGAAAATATGCCAAATTAATTTCAGCATGACTATGGAAATGCTGGACCCCATAGCTTCAGCACTAACAGGTCCCATTAAATCGACTTAGTATTCCTTTCTATGCAATGACAGATGTTTAATAAGTGCACCGGTTGTATATATATATAGGATCGGACTATTCAGCTATAATACAAGGCTGCCACAATAAGATCATAGAGGTTTATAATGAAAGTCAATACTTTCAATCATATCTCACGGCAGTATACATGTAGTGATTTATTAAAGCTGCATACTCCGGAGAAATATCAAATTTTCAAAACAAAACCAATTATCTAGATTTGATTTTTACATATCTAACTTAGATACTGATGCACTTATTAAGCATTTGTTTTTGCGTTGAAGGGAATACTGAGTCAATTTAACAGAACCTGTTACTGCAGAAGTCTATGGTGTCAGAGTTTTGGCAATCTTGCCCAAACTAATTTTCCATGTTTGCACTCAAAATATCTCAAAACATTTACCATTTAAAATAAAAGTAACTTTGAACTAATGTAAAGTAGATACTAGTGATCGATCTAATATATTTATCTCAGGAAAAATACATACATTCAAAACCATCGGACTATGCAACTTTAATCAATTATACATAATTACTACAAGTACAGCAATCAAGGACACGGTAAGCCAAGAGGGGTCCCACTTTCTGAGTAATGGGAGTGCCTATGTATCTTCTCCAAAGCACATTATTTTACTCATAAATAAATTATAATATATTTACTGCAAAAAACAACACATTTATGTAGGATTAAATAAAGATAAATCCCAATGCCTATGTACTATTTATATAAATGTGCACTAACAAAACCTTATTATAACTACAGACCCATGAAGGAAAAGAAATTGTGATGTCTACACTGTCATTTTCTTAGCTTGTTAAACATTACTATGGCGCCCAGTTACCCATGAACACAGTATATACCTACACTGTTATACATGTATTCGTGTTTATATCTTAGGCTGTTAGGCCTCCCAGCGTGTAAACAGCTTTGGTCTTTCAACATAAGACTAATGAATTAATTTCAGGGATGAAAGTGGTTTCCGGCAAAGAAATCGGAAATGCAGAAATTCTCCCATAGGCTTAGCATCGTGAGGGAATCGCCGAGAATTCCCGGAAGTCAGGTCTCATACATATTGGTATATGCTGACCTAGATAAAGTATTCACCCTGTACTCGCAGTACACGGGTGAATACCAACCCATATAAAAGCTGTCGAAAAAGCAGGGAAATGAAATGAGAGCCTAAATCCACAATCTAAAAAGCAATACTTATTCTTTATATATGTCTTAATATTTCCCCGCTCCCTTTGAGTTAAAAAATATAATAAAACATATAGTTTAATAGAATTTGAAGGTGAAATGGATGCCGTTCTATGGCTGCAATCTAATCTTTTTGCATTCTCTCCCACTTCACCAACTCTGTGTCGATATAAGTACCCATTTGATACTGGAGGCAGGCATTCTACTTCCTGTTCCATACTAAAGCTATTTTCGCCCGTATTTATACTACATTGTCGTTCACCTGTGTACTGCGAGGACAGGGTGAATCTGGTATCTAATGATGACCGTGCTGCGGCGCATGAAGCATGTATTAATGCATCCTCTCACACAAAAATATATAATAGTAATAGTATACGCTGATAGTGCTGCAGTGTATGAAGCACATATTAATAGTAATAATATACGCCGATAGTGGTGGGGCGTCTGCCCCACATATTAGTATATGCTTAATTTGAAGCAGCTATTATTTGAAAGGATTAACTTTGGATATATCTTAAGTGAAAACACATTCAATGAATTTAGTCTGCACACCAAAATTCTCGACTGTGACTTAAAATTATATATCCCCCACGTGATGTTTATATAATTATAAAGAAACAAAATAAAACCCAACTAGTTGTCTAATAGCAGTACTCAGATCCAATAATACCGACCCACCCACGGGGAGGCTAATGACTAACATGTGTACATATATACATAAACAATATATACATAAACAATACCCACACAGGATTTTGTCAAAATCTAGCACCCGGAAACGGAAATAGGCCTCTATGGGCGCTGCCATTTGTAAAATTGTATATCCAAATCCAGCAAACGGAAACAGAAATCGCTCGTCGAACTTCGGTCAGCAGCCAGCAGGGTGGACGATTGATAAAAGATTCACCCGGTACTTGTAGTACACGGGTGAATACCAGCCTTATATAAATACGGGCGAAAATAGCGTTAGTATGGAAGTGAGGCTCCAGTAAGTGGCCCCAGTATCAAATGGCTACCCATATTATGCATATGGGCACAGAGTTGGTGAAATGGGAGAGAATGCAAAAAAGACAAGATGGCGGTGGCAGAACGCCGTCGATTTCACTTTTAAGTCTTATTAAACTAGATATTATATTATATTTTTCAACTCAAAGGTAGCGGGTAAATAATAAAACAGATGTAAAGAATAATTGTTGCTTCTTAGATTATTAAATTAGGCCCTCAATTCTTTTACCCGCATTTTCTCCACCTTTTACAAAGGGTTGGTTTGCACCCCTACTGCAGCAGTACGGGGTGAATCTTGTATCTAGGTGGACGACAGCTATTGGTTAATAATATATCAAAACAAATGCCCGCTGAATTTGCCGATATGTGCAGTTCAAAACTTAAGAGTTTATTCAAAATTAAAAGAAATAAATAACTATTTGGAATAAACATGGATGCAAAAATGAAATATTAATAGTTTACTCTGCGGAAACGACGGCCGTATTCGGGTCACCCGAGTTGATAGAATTTCAAATCGAACACCGCGAGTGGAGTAAAAAAAAAAAGCATAATTTTAATGCTTTGCTGTAGTTATATCGGTGGGTCGGTCCTAAGCATTGCTTATTCATATTATTTATTAGACAGCAACCACTGGTGGACTGGAAGGGAGAAATCTAAGCCTTAGACTTAGTCTTCTTAGTCCAAGCCTAGAAATAGTAGAATTACTCAATTAGTGTTGAGAATGTTTTAGAGACATGTTAGTTGTGGTTATAACCAACCTGTTTATACATATAGCTTATTTTAAAGATCCAAACAAATAAATACATTACAACTTCCGTAAAACATATCAAGAAAGCGATCAAACCCACAATTCTCAACTTGAACAACAAGGAACCAAACTTGAAGCTCCCAGACCCAGGACCCAGTCCCAGAGTAGACTCCCAACTCCCAACAAACCCAAAACGTAAACAAGCAACAAAGACAAATCGACATCCTGCACTCACTCAGTATTCAGTCAGTTTCCACCAAGTGCTGAAATACAATCATGAAATGTAAGTCCCTTCGCATTTGACACAGATCGGATCGTAATCATTGGAAAGAAAACGCTAAAAAACCAACCTGTTCCCGGTTCGGCGGGAGGATCTTCTTTACCGTCCTCCATCTTGTCACTTTACCGTTGTCAAGGAGTCGGCTGCGCACGCGTTCACGGCGCCTTTCCAACGTCTGCAGGTACGGGGAAATACGTCTGGTAAAATAGGTTGACGTCATGCGCGCTACGCCGCGTTCTAACTACACTGGTCCCCGCGGCGCGCGAAGAAGCACACTGCAATACGACTATCTCGATTTCTACGACCTCAAATACCAGGCGTTGCAGTGTCTTGCCATTTCATTTATTTACTTCGGCTGCACAATGATATCTTGGGCGATTTATATTAGATATGTATATGTAATATTCAGGAATAAAAGTAATTGATTTGAATATGCAGATTAACTGAACATGGCAGCATATTAAGCATACGTTAAAGGAAATCTGACCATTGTTTCCCCATGTCGGTTGTCTTTTGGTGAACCATGGAGGATATATATATATATATATATATATATATATATATGTATATATACGCGTACATATATATATATATATATTTATATTGATATATGTGTGTGTATGCATGCCAATTATTTTCAATAGTTAAAACTACCCTATTTAAAAACAAATGTCATTAAAGGAGAAGTGACGTGCAGCGTGCGATATATGAGGAAAGCCTTTCGTTTCAACCTATATGTAGGCCTACATTTTGATAATGGTTAGTAATAGTAGTGTAGTGCTCATACCATTACTTGTATATTATTTATATTTATTCTTATATGTACCCACTATGGACCACTTTATGTAACTGCCCTAATGCTGAGTCTGAAATAAAGTATTCAGTTTAATTAAAAGCATGATGAGTACAGATTTCCAACTATCTGGGACACACGTAATGGCTGGAAAATAATGTGGGTCTTTTTGGATTATATAAAACAGGTATATTTATCGCCACCATGCTACATTGTAACGCTTATATGATATATAAGGATTATATCAAACAACACCAAAACACAACAATCTCGGGAGAAAGCATGTTTTGACCACACACACTCCTTGTACAATATTTAAAGTTCCCTAGTCCAATAAAAGCAGAGTATTTTCCAAGCCAAAACACTTATCTAGATTTAATTCTACATATCCAACTTAGATTCTGCTGCACTTATTAACTGTGTGTTACTACATAGAAGGGCATACTAAGTGAATTTAATAGAACTTAATGTTACTGCTGAAACCTATGGCATCAGAATTTCGACAAGCGGCCAAAGTTAATTTGTCAAGTTTGCACTATCAAACATCTACATTAGTCATTTGATATCAAAGTTAAAGCAGATTATAACGACCAACCTAATGGTGATATATATATTTTTGTGTGAGAGGGTGTATTTATGCTGCCCATAACGATTAAGTCTAATGACTTGTTTTCACCGCTAGACAGTAATAGTCTTGTGACTCCCCTTCTTTTTTATCACTTTCAGTTATTGTGTAGCTATCTACTGCATGCATTCTTTCTCTGTTTGTAAGCATTCTCCCACATCCCACAAACCTCTGTGATTTTGTTTGTTTGACAACCGGATAATTGTTCCTGGAAAAATGACAGAAACTCAAAACAATCGAACTGAACTGATTGTGAGGGGGTTGGGGTTGATTACGTTCATATATGACGACTGAGGGTTGCAAAAATCTGTAACACTAAAAAACCCATCAGACTATGCAACTTGATTATAGCCAAAGAGTGTTATAGGGTGTTTGATATAGCCCAGTTTCAACCCCTCCAGCGACCACGCTGTAGAACCGCGCACCTGCAGGTAACTGACCCAGTTTATTTCCTTCCGCCGCCCGCTTGGCAACAGTTGTTTAGCACAACGATAAAAGAGATCTCCCTCGCTGCTATACATGCCCGCAGCCCCGAGACGCCGCTGTACCAACTCAAGTAACACTCACAATGTCTGATCTAGGATCTGATGAATTCGAGGAGGAACAGGGACCGTATTTGGGGGTAAGACACATTCATATACTTTAACAAATAAATGTTTAACAATCCAAACCGGCAAATCATAGTTGAATGATTGACGGTGTGCCGGTCACCGGCCAACAACTGAGTCTGTGTTTACATTTGTGCTGTGGCAGTGGCCTCGTGTGTTGAATAGTTGTCTACTAGTACTAGTTGAATAGTTGTCTGTTGGCAGTGGCGTTGTGTTTGTACATGTCTTCCGGCCCTGAGTTGTGTTTATATATCAAGAATCTTAATTTAAAGACACTTTTAATTAAGGAACATATTTACTGTGAGTCTGACTGATCAGCGTTTGTATGAATTATAATAATAATAGCCTATTATTTGTATTAATATTATTAATACAGAGCATCCTCATTAAAAAGTACTCCTTTTGGCCAGGCTTGGGATAAACCGGACGATATCTAAAGCCGTGTTCACACGGGAAAAGTTTTCGCTGATTTATACAAGGCGGATAATATGAACCGAACTAGTGTCGCGTTCACAAGGGCAGTACTTAGGCCAGAAATCGATATCAGCGCATGAGCAAGTCCATACTAACCAGCGCCAGTTTCCGTTAGTCGACGTCGGCACGAGAGAGTGTGGGTTCGACCTAGATATGTCTAGACTGAATCATATTGTTTTGGAACCGTAAAAACTTATGCTGGGCAGTAAAAACCTTAAAGTCGCCAGCTATCCGCCGCGTGGAAAACAAACGAACTCGGGAATGCGCCGGCGGCGATTTGTATATTCGGGTGTAATCGATTATTCAACTCGGGTCACTCGAGCCACTGTTTTGTTTACACTCGGCGATTCGACGCTGATTGAGCTGCTACGTTAATATCGCTTGGAAAAGAGTCCTTCACGATTATCAACATGTTCATACTACCCGTCCTGATATGACCTTGGATGTTGCCAGGACGTAAAACTCCAACAAACAACAACCACAACATTTTCAGAAGTGTGCAAAACATACACTCTTTCATGACCCGTCCACCGCTTCTCCGACCCCCCTTCCCGGTGTCGTATTTTCAGCGCCCGGTCATTGTCAGCGGCCTGTCGTGGCTTCTGCGCATGCGCGGATTTTCGCACGTTGCGGCGATCACTGCTATTTGTTTTGTTTACACTCGGCGATTCGACGCTGATCGAGCTGCTACGTTAATATCGCTTGGAATTTAAGGTTAATTTAATTAAATTTCATTATTTTAGTATGTAATTCTGTTAAATATGATCGCATTCAATAGATTTCGGCGTAATCGGTCCCTAACACTGCCGGGCACAAGCTGAGAACCAGCAAATCTTGTTACTGTGTGAGCCTGTTGCCGGCACAATTTCAGCCAATCACAGCGGCGATTTGTATATTCGGGTGTAATCGATTATTCAACTCGGGTCAGTCGAGCCACTGTTTTGTTTACACTCGGCGATTCGACGCTGATCGAGCTGCTACGTTAATATCGCTTGGAATTTAAGGTTAATTTAATTAAATTTCATTATTTGAGTATGTAATTCTGTTAAATATGACAGCTTTGAATAGATTTGGGCTTAATTTATTGCCGCCCATACTGGGAACCAGCAACTCTTGTTACTGTGTGAGCCTGTTGCCGGCACAATTTCAGCCAATCACAGCGCAGCTTTTCCATTGCAAATGGCCGCCGTCTATGGGGGCGGCCATTTTGGAGACAACCAACTGGCTTTGCAGTTCAGATTAGCACAGCCCTGGTCCCCTACTCTCCCCACACATACTTGGTTCAATTAAACATAAAAACTAAACAAGGTTGTGCTTGGAGAGCATTTGTCGGAGTACGCGCAGTGTCCCAGCGAGCTATAGCTGGTCCCTTTAAAATAAATCATGAAAAAAAATCTGTGCACCTCTAGCAGGTTCATAGACCAAATTATATAATATGCGCTTTTGATCGACCGGAAAGTCAACAAACTAAGGTCTCGACTGCGCATGCATGTGACATCCTTAATCCGCCTCAAGTAAGTCGGTTGCGTTCACACGGGCGATATAAGTCGAATCATAAAATTTGGTTCATATAAACCACCTCTGTAGGTGGTTTATATGAACCGAATGATATGATTTGAATCAGCCCTAAACTGCCTCAGCCGCGCGTTCACACGCGAAATGTAACCTAAACTATACAAGTCGATTTTTATGATTCGAATTAACTGCCCCGTGTGAACAGGGCTTGTTTGTTTGTTTGTTGTTGTTTTACGTCCTAGCAACATCTAAGGTCATATCAGGACGGGTACCGACTTGTGACAGTGCGCACTCATGGCGACTTTATAGTGCTGTCCCACTGGGAAACCAGGCCGCCGGCACCATGACCTGGTATCCCACTCAGTCACATTATCCTGACACTGAGCACACCAGTCCTTGCCCTATCCTAATAATGCCGAGCGCCTGGCTAGGAAGCGACAAGTATCAATTTTAAAGTCATTGGTTTGACTCGACCGGGACTCAAACCCACGATCTACCAGCACGGGAGACGGACGCTCTAACTCATTCGGCCATCCCGTCTGGTCACAGGGCTTATGTGACTGTCCCTGTGAGGTAGGCCTATAGTAGTATAGTATAGAGATCTATTTTAAATAGGGAAACAACCCCAAAAGAAAAATTAATATGTTTTATATAGTTAAGAGTTGTTTACAGGTTTTCCGTCCCGATGACCTTATACCTTGCTAGGACGTATAACAGCAAACACACAGTGTTTCTTGAATGTTGTTGCTGTGTACAGCGTGTATTCAATGTCATATACAATTAACCCTACCTATTCTACCTGTAGCCTATAGTGCCGGCTGAAACGGAACTCTTCCTCCTATTAGTAGTAGTACATTTTAACGAGGATGCACTGTACATCTATATATATTTGGTAGGTTATGGTATTCGAACCCGTGGGTTCAAGCCATGGCCGAGTTAGGCCATGTATTCTGTTAAAATAAATCAAACCCTTTATAGATGGACTTTATAGGTCTAGCAGAAGCAAAGTTATTACAGTTTATGTACAAGAAATACAGGCTAATTTTCTTACAGTTACTCTATTGGTTTTCAGTTGCAGATTTTGACCTGAGTAAAATAGTAAATAAACAACACAAATTATTAATGAAAAGTCCCAAAGTCATAGACAAATTGTCTTTTAGATGCATGTGCACTATCTATAGCCCTGTTCACACGGGGCAGTTAATTCGAATCATATAAATCGACTTGCCTAGTTCGGCTCACATTTGGCGTGTGAACGCGCGGTTGAGGCGGTTTAGGGCTGATTCGACTCGTATAAATCGTATTTTATAAACCACCTAAGTAGGTGGTTTATATGAACCAAATTTTATGATTCGACTTATATCGCCCGTGTGAACGCAACCGACTTACTTGAGGCGGATTAAGCACGTCACAGTCGAGACCTGAGTTTGTTGACTTTCCGGTATATTTGCTCTATGAAACTGCTAGCTGTGCACATATATTCTTTTCATCATTTATTTTTAGGGTTTCACTGCCCAGCAGAAGTTTTGACCGTTCCAAAATAATACGATTCAGTCGAAACAGATCTAGGTCGAACCCACACTCTCTCATGCTGACGTCGACTAAGCGAAACTGGCGCTGGTTAGTCTGGACTTGCTCATGCGCAGATATCGATTTCCACCTTAAACCACTCCGTGTGTGGACACGACACTAAATTGATTCATATAAATCGACTTGTCTAAGTCGACATACACTTTGCCCGTGTGAACACAGCTTATGATAAATAACTGACACTTATTAGTTATAAATACACAAAACAACAAAAGCACATGGCCTGCATCATGTAAATGTAAACAACAGCACATGAAAAACCAATCAGAATGCTGCATTTTGGTCAGGTAACCCAGCTGCCAAGTGAAATAGATCACTTTACACCTCAGAAAAATTCAAATATCTCGAAAAACGCACCAGATACAATAAGATCGCAGGGCACAAAAAGAGACCACATGTTCACCAATCTGATGGCGCTAATTTTATGTGGGTGCCATTTATCAGGGAGGAGCACTGAAATGTTAGTCCCATAGACATAGCATTGGTGATTGAACGCCTTGTTCGGTCAAGTTTTTCCTATGGGACAATGAGTGACGACGTTTCACGCGGATTTGCATGTCTCTAGCCGAGTCAAACCAAAGAAACAAATTTATACTTGTCGCTACCTAGCATCACTATTTAGGATAGGGTAAGAAGCAGTGGAAGGAGGAAGACCAATTGTCCAATTGTGGATGCAATGGTTTTCCACTTGTCCCGATGGTGTGCTGTTCCGATCAATCAATCAATAGTTCCGTCCTCTAGTCGAGGGTTGGATACAATGGTTCTCCACTTGTCCCGATGGTGTGCTGTTCTGATAGACTGTGAATAATTCAAGCCTGTCCACTGTGAAATATTTGTAAACCATGATGTTCTTGGTCTCCCTCTCCCTCTGCTGCCATTCACCTTCCCTTCCAACAATGTACGATATATTGAACTCTGATGAATGATGTGGCCAAAATAAATGAGTTTCTTTGTCTGTATAGTGGCAAACAAGCTTTTCTTATTTTTAATTTTTCTGAGAACTTCTTTGTTGGTGATCTTTGTCCATGATATTTTCATCATCCTTCGATAAGTCCACATCTCAAATGCTGCTAAACATTTGTACATTTTCTTAGAGATTGTCCATTAATGTGCAATTAAAAAAAGTCATATCCTAGCTTTAGGATGACTGCTGTTGGTGATGTCACTAATATATTTACATTATTTGCTTCGCTTATTATGAGGTGCTACTTTGGTATTTGCAGGAATATGAAGGAGAAAGAAATGAGCGAGAAGAGCGGCATGGGAAAGGAAAGGCAACGCTGCCCAATGGCGACACATACGAGGGCTTCTATGAGAATGGCAAGAGGTCCGGCCAAGGAACCTACAGGTAACAACACACTCCCACAGGGCTTGCTAATTCCATTACAATAGGCGGCTCTGTAAGACAGCATCTCTGGAACCCACTAGGTGGTAGCACAGAGAAACCCTGTCCAAATGCTATGTTTGCCAAGTATGACAATGACACTGCTACAGGGTGTGAGTTAGATAAAAGATTCACCCCATACTTCCGGTACAGGGGTGAACGGCATCGTAGTCTAAATATGGGCGAAAATAGCTTTAGTATGGAACAGGAAGTAGAATGCCTGGCAGCAGTGTCAAATGGTTACTTATATCAGCACAGAGTTGGTGAAGGGAAGAGAATGCAAAAAGACAAGATGGCGGCCAGAGAACGCCGTCGATTTCACTTATAAATTGCATTAAAGTATATGTTTTATTATATTTTCCAACTCAAAAGTAGCGGGTAAATATGAAGACGTATATAAAGAATATATTGTGTTTCTTAAATTAAGAAATTACCCGCCTAGTTATTTAACCCAGCATGTCAAAATTCTTCGCCAGCTTTTCTAATGGGTTGGTTTTCACCCCTGTACTGGAAGTACGGGGTGAATCTTTTATCTAGGTGTGAGTATGTGCCAGTGAATGTCACTACTCGTTGCCTGTAGGCTGTAGACAGCAGCCAAGTGAGGCAGTGGGTCAAAACTATAGGAATAATGTTAGCAGAGAAATAGGGGTAAAATGGGAATTGTGATGAATGGTGTATTTACACGGCACAAGTTGCCCAACTTGTTGATCACTGTGGGCGTAATCGATTAACACGACCCGAATGTTCGGCTCACCCAAGTTGCTAGGATTTCAAATCGAACACCGTGAGTGGAGTTGACAAAAATACGTGCTGTGTGCAAAACGACCCGACCACAGTAACCCACCTCTTGGCTGAGGTTTGTTAGGAACGATGATGTCACATGTGCGCTGGTACCATCCTGCAGGATAATAGCTATCAGTACCAGTCCTACATGTTTTTTTGTTGGTAATAACACAGATTAATGAAATGGAAATATAACTAAACTATGCAATCATAAAATACTTTAAATCCTATTTTGCTGTAGTTATAAATATCGGTTATTAAAAATAAAGAAAAAAACCGTTTTTGATTAAGCCACCATTTTTTCCACCCTGAGCATGGAGAAGCGTATTCGATTGTTCGACCCGAGTCTGTAGGATGTGCGCATGCGCCAAAAAGTGGCTCGGGTGACCCAAGTTGATTAATCGATTATGCCCAACTATGTGCGGTGTGGGTGTGTCTACCACTCTACTGGGGCCATCTATGAAAAGATCGGAGAAGCAGGTCACATGATAAGAGAGGTGCGTTTTGATCAGTCCTTGCATTCAACATCTCACGATTGTGTCGCCATCTATGAGAAGATCCAGGTATCCAGGGCCGCATTCAGGGTCCGTCTCGGAGGCGCCTCGGCGATGTCTTGGCGATGCTTTTTCGCGTATTTCCGTTCAGAGTGCGTCTCGGAGACGCCTCCCTTTTCAGACTGGAGATGAAAAGCGCCTCGAAAATGGCTGCCGCATTCAGTGGTTTCAGCCAATCACAGCACAGCTTTTCCATTGCAAATGGCTGCCTCCTATGGGGGCGGCCATCTTTGAGACAACAAACACCTTTTGCAGTTCAGACTAGCATGACATCACAGGCATCTCCGAGGCACCTCCGAGACGGACCCTGAACGTGACCCAGGTCACATAATCAGAGAGGCATATTTTCATTGGTCCTTGCGCTCAATATATCAACAGAGGCTAAACAAAATAGAGCAAATCCTATTTTGCATGTAATGCTCAGAAAACCTTTTACATTGTAGATATAATTTAAATGATTTGTTGAGGCAATGTTGCACTCAACAAGTTGTGCAACTTGTTGCACTCTGTAAACGCACCTTAATAAATCTACCAAAAATGATCAATATTGAACTCGGGGCATAATACAGGTTATCAAGTGAATCATCTTAACGAATGCAAAAATAGGAAATAATTCATTGGAGCAATGATATTATAGCAGGCCGTCAAGCGTCCTACTTTTTCCTATTTTCCCATATTTTTGGATGACGCCCTATTTAGCCCTATTTTCAGCCAAAAGTTTCTATTTTCTCCCTATTTTTTAATCTTTTGACCTGTTGCATCTTTTATTTTCGAAACGCCATAATTTGTCTCTGCTCTGCACAGTATTTGTTTTAGATTATTAGAAAACAGTAATTTTTGCGAGGAAGTGTCTATTTTAAAAGAAAAATAGGGGGGCACTTACTAAGCAGAGGTTGCCTACTAAGCTGGCTAATGCGGTAGACTACAAATCAAATAGAATGAGACTTGAACAAGTAGCACAGTATGATCACACCGTGCATTAAAATTTGAACTTCAATTGTTTATTTCCGGTTTTCCTACTTTTTGAGGTGACTGCTCATTGGATGGCCTCGTTACACTATTTGGGTACATTTGCTGCTATACAAAATTCCCATTTTCTTCCTATTTTGTAGCGAAAATCCCTATTTTATCCATATTCTTCTGACAAAGAAATCCCTATTTTCTTATTTTTGTTGACCTGCTGCCTCACTTGACGCCCTGTTATAGGGAAAACAGATTATTATACTTATAGGAATAAAATAGGTACATATTTTGTTTCAAGATGGCCTCCGAAGAGCCCTTATAGTATGGCCATCCAGATCCACCACTTATTTAGACTGTTTTATTTAGGCCACTACAGGAGCAAGTATATAGTTATTGAGTGAACATCACCATTGTTCCATGTAAAGCTTGTTTTATTTAACGACACCTCTAGAAGTAGAACACATTGCTTTTTATCATCGGCTATGGGATGTCAAGCATATGGTCATTCTGACATATTTCTTTGGAGGAAACCCACTGCTGCCATATAGGCTACTCTTTCCGATAAGCAGCAAGGGGTCTTTTATAGGCACTTTCCCACAGACAAGACAACACATACCACAGCCAGTGATGAACCAGTTGTGGAACACTGGTTAAAGTGGTTTGCTTGTTCCATGTAGAAAAAAGAGTAGCTAAAGCCCCAGTCACACATACCCGGATCAGGGGCCGGACCGCCATCCGGGGTGATCCGTGACTTGTCCGTGGCTCATCCGTGCTGACACCCCATGATCCGTGGCTCGTCCGGCGCCGTCCAGGCTCAGCCCCGGATGTTTTAAGATGTTTAAAACATCCGGGGCGGTCTGGGGGATTTTGCGATCCGGGCTCAATCCGGCCTGATCCGGGTATTTTGGGGGTGGTCCGGGGTCATTTTGAGCCACGGTTTGACCCGCACCATCCCCGGACTATCCAGGACTACCTCCGGCCTCGCCACGGACCACTCCCAGGCTGCCCCCGGGGCTCGTCCGGGAAAGTGTGACTGCGAGGCAAAAATCGACGAAAACAGTGATTTTATCCGTGGCGGTCCAGGACAGTCCGGGCCGTTGATCTGTGGGTGGTTCGGCTCAAAATCCGGGGTTCGTCCGGCTATGTGTGACTGGGGCTATTACAGGTAAGGGTAAGCTATCCTGTAGCTATGTCTGATCAAGTGAAGTATTTGGACCTAGTTGAAGCACTGCTACCTGGAGAGTAAATTTTCACAGAACTCCCCATTATATTATTATTAATATTAAAACAATTAAAAATAAGTAATAACATGATTATCAAGCTTAATCACGCATATATTTCGAGAGCAATATCAATATTGTAGTTTTACGCAGTTCGTTTTTCATTTATTGCCAATTATTTATCTAATTCCACTCCCACTCCCATTTTGTACATGTTGTAAACTCCATATTAGCATTAACTCAAGATTGTTCGTTTTCATATTAAAACTAATCTCATCTCAACAATCTCCTGAACACAGTAGATACAAGAGAGTCATTTTCATGTTGAATTACTCCAGAATTTAAAGCAATTTATCAAATATAGTTTATTATGAGTTCATTACAATGCGTTTTTAATAATTAATTTCTCAATATTAGGTGTAACATGCAAAGTTAATTACTTCTTATATTGTATTGCAATTGTTGCAATTTGCACGTACCAGTCCCATTTTATTTGCCGAGTCGATAATTTTGATAAATAATCGTGCTAAATTTGCAGCATTATTGATGGTGCAGGAGTGCAAGAAATGGTGACTTTTACATCATCACTTTCTCACAACTAAATGTTGGGTAGACTTCACTAAATGTCGTAATGTCTTCACTAGACCAGTATGTTTTGAGCGAACAAAATAGCCCATTCTTTCAATTTGGTATACACCAACTCGTCTCTTAACGTCGTGGTTAGGTTCCTGAAAACCACAACTTTATCTGAAACAACGTTAAGCGAAACCTATTGTAATGGCCCATGGCCCTCCGACTGCCACGCGCACACAGAAGAACGCCAAGATCCAATATCAGTACGCTTCAACTTGGTTTATTGAACCAATCTGCTCTCCGCGGCGTCTACAGTCAACTGACCCGCCCCTGTGGTTGTTTGGTGGGGTGGGGGGGTGAGCTAGCCTGCCGCCACCTAGCGCAGTTCAGTGTAACTGCATAGGTGTGCGGCGTAGTCTCCGCCGCTACCGCGTGGTAGTAGAGGTCATGTACAGACTACTACACTATTAAAAAATAAGCCTTGTATGTTGAAATAACCCCCTGAACCATTGGCAAGTCCATCTCCTCCCCTCTCAATGATGTTATAACTAAACAACGTTGAATGAAATGACGCGAATGGGGAGTTGGTGTATTTGGAAAGGTCACCATTTCTTAGTCTGATGCTCTACGTGATGCGGCAGGGCCAATGGCGTTTATGTAAATATTACGTGTCTCATACCACCGCCTTTTGGATGATTCTTATAAAACATTTTCGGCCTCAAATTACTTATGTGTTCTACTTTTGGTTTGGATGGCAAATTTAGGAAAGGTGCTTATGATAAAACTAAGTAGTTTTGGGAAGTTATTTTTTTTAAGGATAGTTTTGGAAGAGTAGGCATATATTATTTTTGATAAGGGATAGTTTGGGAATAGGCACATAATCGTTATAACTTATTTTTGATCAGGGTAGTTTTAGAAAGGTAAACATAAAGTAGTTGTTACTTATTTTGGATGCGAGATAGTTTTGGAACAGTATGCATATAGTAGTTGTTAGTTTTTTTATGGGGATAGTTTTGGAATAGAAGTCATATAGTAGTGGGAAGATATTTTGATATGTGATAGTTTTGGAACAGTAGGTATATAGTAGTGGGAGCCTAATTTTGATAAGTGATAGTTCTGGAACAGTAGGCTTGTAGTATTAGGAACTTATTTTCCAAAGGGATAGTTTTGGAACAACACGCATATAATAATGGGAATTTAGTTTTGAAAGGGATAGTTTTGGAACAATAATTATAGTAGTGGGAACTTAGTTTTATAAAGGGATAGTTTTGGAAGAGTTTGCAATATAGTATAGGGAACTTATTTGTGAAAAGTTTAGTTTTGGAACAGCATGCATATAGTAATGGGAATTTAGTTTTGAAAGGGATAGTTTTGGACCCATGTGCATATCATGTTTGTGACTTTTACAAAGGTAATTTAGGAACAGTAGGCATATAGTGGTGTAGACTTATATTTTGCAACCATAGTCATATAGTACTGGGGAAATATTTTTGAAAAGGGTCACATCTGGAATGGCATACATATAGTAGTGGAAACTTATTTTTGAAGCAAATAATAACAACTCACTTTTGAAAAGCCCTAGTTTTGGAAGAGTATGCATATAGTAGTAGGGACTTATTTGTGGAAAAGGATAGTCTTAAAACCAGGGTTGGGTTTCTGCCGGCAGAAACCTATTTCTGCCACACGGCAGGCAGAAAGTGGCAGAAAACATTTTCTGCCGACAGAAACACGCTTTCTGTCGGCCGAAATGACAATTCCAGAAATGGGGTCTATTGAAAATGGTGCAGCAACTGGCTCAGCAATTGAAGTTCTAAATGTTCAGTAGGATCGTGAGATGCTTCTTAAGGATTGCTAGTTGGGAATTTATTAGGGTTTCAAGAACGGGAATTGACAGAAACAACTGATTTTAAAAACAAGATCAAGTTTATTTAATTGATATTCATACAGCATATGCTATAACATCAAAACTGAGTTTATACTGCTGCATATATATTTGAGGATATACGGTCACTGCCAATTCTGACTGTAATACATGGTCTACAGGAGTATTTCTGCCATTTCTGCCAAAATGATGGCTGAAACATATTTCTGCCCTGCTCAGCGGCCGGCACAAACTTATTTCAGCCATGGCAGGAACTGGCAAACGGCTGAAACTGCCAACCCCGCTTAAAAATTTAATTCGTGGTTTTATGTCCTGTCTACATTTACTTTGATGATCATTGATTAACTTTGGTTGTAAAATGATTTTCAGATTCAAGAACAAAGCGCTTCTAGCACGGTATACACTTAAGGCGGGGTCAGCGAGCAAGTCTTTCTTGTTAATTGACTCTTTTTGTTGGCATGTTTGAAAAAAGGAAACCCATCAAATCCTAGCAGTAATCCTTGAAGGTACTTGGGGCAGACCACTTTGTTGCCACCTGGCGGATTATCCTGGTACTATTTACCTACTATGACTTCGATATAATGTCCTGTTTCTAAAGTAGTAAATATTTGGATATTTTCCTGTAACATCAGTGCTTGCCATGAGTGACCTCTCTGATCGATGAACGTCTGCAATGCGTTATTTCTCCTGACTGCCTCCCTGGTCGAGTCAAATCAATGACTTAAAAATTTATACTTGTTGCTTCCTAGCCAGGCGCTCGGCATTATTAGGATAGGGCAAGGACTGGTTGGCTTAGTGTCAGGATAATGTGACTGATTGGGATACCAGATCATGGTGCCGGCGGCCTGCTTTCCCAGTGGGACAGAACTATAAAGTTACCATGAGTGCGCACTCTCACAAGTCGGTACCCGTCTTGATATGACCTTAGATGTTGCTAGGATGTAAAACAACAACAAACAAACAAAACCTGACTGTCTCTTTGATGACAGGACAGCTGTAAGTCAGGACAACATATGTCTGGATGCGGAGTTAAACTCTGCCATTTGTAGTTTTTGATGTTGCAAGAAGCTTATTAGAAGAAAACTACTTTTTCAGCAACAAAATTATTCCTTAGATAATCATATGTATCCTTTGATATATGTATATATATATATACACATATGGATGTAAATATTCATATGCACATATATTTATATATTCATGTGTGAAGAATTCAGGCGTACAACCTCGTAAGCGCCAATCCAAACATTTAATCAAGATTTTTGCGTGAAGGTACTTTTAATGTTCACTGTTCCTGTGATGAACTTGTTATGGAGCAATGAATAAAAAACATAGGGATATAAAAATAAAAAAAAAGAACTTTTTGAAAGTTTGGCTGCAATGTTTAAATCTCAATTTTTGGATTGGCGTTTCCAAGGTTTTTGAACCTGAACTCCTTATATGAATATTGTATAGGCATATTTATATATATATATATATATATATATATGCGTATTTACATGTATAAATATAATAAAGCTTTTCAGCTAGTTTGGAAAATGTTTGGGGAATTACAATGATGATAGTGGTCTGCCCTTCGTAGCGTCAGGATTTCACTGGATGTTTTTTTTATTTTCAAAAAGAAAGCTTCAAGTATCTGCAAAGTCTGCTGAATGCTCTAAGTGTCCTCTCACTTTGCAGTCTCCCCCATTGGACTGTTGCCTGGTTGTGTTAATTGTTCAATTTCTGTTATTGTTTGCTCTCAGTTAAATGTTTTCTGCTATTAAAAAGAAAGTCACTATATTTGTAGGCTTCCCTTTTCACTAAAGGTAGTAGTCTGCTTACTGGATGATATAGTTAGTTGACACAAACATCACTGGTGAGTAAGGTTAACTACTGCTCTATTTGTGCCGTCCTGATATGACCTTAGATGTTGCTAGGACGTAAAACAACAAAGAAAACAACAAAACTCTATTTGTGATGTATAACGTTTTATACAATACCCGTGGACTTTAGATGTTGCTAAGATATAAAACCCCAATGAACCAAGGACTTCTTTGTGAGTATATCCATAACAGCGCCTGGGGATGTGCTGTGAGAGCTAATAGACCAGTTTGTATAAACAGTGGATGCCACCTTAGTGTGTGGTCAACACCAGATGTCGGCAACATCAGAATGTGTTAATGACATCGGAATATGCCAACAACACAAGAATGTGTGATCAAGACCAGCATGTACTAGCAGCACCAGAATGTGTTAACAGCACAAGCATGTAATGGCAACACCATAATTTGTTTGCAACATCATAATTTGTTTGCAACACCATAATTTGTTTGCAACACCAGAATGTGCTAGCAACAGAGAATGTGCTAGCAACACCAGAAAGTGTTAACAGCACAATCATGTAATAGCAACACCATAATTTGTTTGCAACATCATAATTTGTTTGCAACACCAGAATGTGATAGCAACACCAGAATGTGCTAGCAACACCAGAATGTGTTAACAGCACAATCATGTAATAGCAACACCATAATTTGTTTTCAACATCATAATTTGTTTGCAACACCATAATTTGTTTGCAACACCCGAATGTGGTAGCAACACCCGAATGTGATAGCAACACCCGAATGTGATAGCAACACCCGAATGTGATAGCAACACAGAATGTGATAGCTACACCAGAATGTGGTAACAACACCAGCATGTGAGAGCAACACCAGAATGTGGTAACAACACCAGAATGTGGCAACAACACCCATATGTGGTAGTAACACCAGAATGTGTAGGCAAATCCAGCATGTGTTTGAAACATCTGAATATGGTAGAAACACCAGCATGTGTTAGTCTTAACACCAGAATGTGTCATCAGTACCAGAATGTGTCACTAACACTAGAATGTCATCAACACCAGAATGTGTCATCAACACCAGAATGTGTCATCAACACCAGAATGTGTCATCAACACCAGAATGTGTCATCAACACCAGAATGTGTCATCAACACCAGAAAGTGTCATCAACACCAGAAAGTGTCATCAACACCAGAAAGTGTCATCAACACCAGCATGTGTTAACCGCAGTACAATCAGACTTTTGAGTGAAATTATCCGCTTCTTACACAAATACTATCACTCGACACTAGAAGTTATGCCTGAACTAAAAGCTGTATCCTGACTTCTCGTCTCGTTGTATTCCATTGAAAACAAGGCTACTATAAAATTGACTTACACTGTCACACACTGATACTACGTTGTGTATCTATGGTTCTGGCTATTATCTCCTTTCTCGTTGTTCATTCTTTACTGTTATATTCGTAGTTTTTGTGGATGCATTGCCATTGGTTTTGTTGTTCCTTTTATGTATCACATGGCATGAGTATCACAATTGTAGCGAGAGATTATGGATAATAGTTTTTGTGGATGCATTGCCATTGGTTTTGTTGTTCCTTTTATGTATCACATGGCATGAGTATCACAATTTTAGCGAGAGATTATGGATAATAGTTTTTGTGGATGCATTGCCATTAGTTTTGTTGTTCCTTTTATGTATCACATGGCATGAGTATCACGATTTTAGCGAGAGATTATGGATAATAGTTTTTGTGGGTGCATTGCCATTGGTTTTGTTGTTCCTTCTATGAATCACACGGCATGAGTATCACAATTTTAGCGAGAGATTATGGATAATTGTGATATGGGAATTATGTCTAATGGTGTGTTTGAAATGTACAATTGTGTTACTTTGAACCAGGAAAATTGTTTTCAATCGACCTACTTGCAACATGCTAATCTAAATCAATCAACACCAATATAGTATGCTGTTTGCACTCTAAATAATTATTCCAATGTGGCATAGTTGACAAGGTCACATTTCCCACAATTAAAGTGACATAATCTGATGTTTTGTGTTTCTGCCATGTTATTTTAAAGATAAACATATTAGGTGATCGTTATTGTCTACTTTAATCTAATTTGAAATAATTTAAAAAAAATTTACCTTTGAATAAATTTGTAGTGAAAACATGCTGTTTGATGTGCGCAACAAAATGCTGGACATCATAGGCTTTGTTTTCCCGTTTCTCAGCAGAGCATTGTAGCACAGGAGTAAACTGTAATAAATATGTGATGGCCCACGGTCTTCCCTCACACACCGTCATGCACTCACGGAAGAACGCCAAGATTCAGTATCAGTATGCTTCAACCTGGTTTATTACAAAACCTCTCTGCTCTCCGTGGCATCAACAGTCAACTGACCCGCCGCCTAACTCGCCAGGTCCCACTTCACCTATATAGGTGGGTGGGGGGTGAGCTAGCCACACGCAGTAGAGGGCAGCCCCGCCGGGGGTCTGCCAGGTGGCTAGCCTGCCGCCACCTAGCGCAGTTCAGTGTAACTGCGTAGGTGTGCGGCATAGTGTCTGCCGCCACTGCGTGGTAATGGGCCTCATGTACAGAGTACTACAAATATTTAATGAGTGCACCCGTATCTAAGTACGATCAAATCTAGGTAAGTGTTTGGGGTTTTGAAAATTTGAAACCGGGCGCATTGGCCGAATTGGTAGAGCACAGGCCTCGCGTGCTAAAGGTCGGGAGTTCGCGAGTTCGGTTCCCGGTCGAGTCAAACCAATGACTTAAAAATTGATACTTGTCGCTTCCTAGCCTGGTGATCGGCATTATTAGGATAGCACTGAGTGGGATATCGGGTCATGGTGCTGCCGGTGGCCTGATTTCCCAGTAGGGCAGCACTTTAAAATCGCCATGCGTGCATACTGTCACAAGTCGGTACCCATCCTGATATGACCTTAGATGTTGCTAGGATGTAAAACAACAAACAAACGAACATTTGAAATTACTACCCCCATATATAATCTACCGACCCAGACTACCTTGCTATCGCCATTCGTATTTTTATAGCCAACAGCTAGCTACCTAGCAGTCCTTCCCTATTTCGGATCGACCTTGTACAGCCAACCCCAACACAAAACGAGCTCAAACATCTACAGATACTAATTAATCACCAAGCACCTGCTACTGTATGAGAAACAAAAACATCTTATCACCTCCTACTGTGTGATAAGATTAAACCACTACTACAACTGGCCAGCATTGAAAACAAGCCCAAGCACTCGAGCTTACATGCTATGGACAGTATAAACACAGCATAAAAACACACACAAAAAACACGTATTTACAAGTATCTATCACAGTATTTCTATATGATATGTGTATTTATATATTATATATGCACATATTCTTATATATATATTTTCCTACATTCAAACAAGGAGGAAAGCGTGGCGGTGATGGGATGGACAAGTCTTTATTGCTGTCTGGGCTAGTTTGAAATCTTGATGAACAATGAACAAATATGGCGGCCCGGCTGCCGAACCCGCCGTTTTGGCGCCACCTAGGGCAGTCCTGGGCTCGCAGGGGAAGGGCATTGATTGGACAATATCGAGATATCCATAACGAGCCCCAAATGCAGCATAATTAATTATTAATCGATCGATAATAATAATAATTGGAAGCATTTAATTCCAGCCATTTATATACACATAATATATTATACTCCATATATATATATTGTGGTTTCAGATTTAAGAATGGTGCCCGGTACATAGGAGAGTGGTCAACCAACAAGAAACACGGAGAGGGCACATTCATCTACCCAGACGGCTCTCGCTACGAAGGTGAGTTCTCGCGAGACTATTTAGAATATTGCTGACTTTATTGTTCCTAATTAAAGCTGCGGAGCCAATGTTTTTGGGTTTCTGTCATTTTCTGAGATAAATATATTCGTTTGATCGGTATCTACCTTTAGATTAAAGTAACTGTTTTAAAGTGAACAACTTAAGATATATTTGAAGTATAAACATGCTCAATTAATTCTGGCATGCTTGTCAAAACTCTGATGCCATAGACTTCAGCAGTAACAGGTTCTATTAAATGAGGGGCCTTTTGGGGACCAGCTAGAGACCACTCAATCCACTAATTGTATTGGGGGCATTCGACTGGGCCCTTTCAATCCGCAACTTTACGGATGGAACGGATGGAGCCACATACACACATCCGAATCATCGGTATATGAACCCACTTCCGGTCCCAGTCGAATAGGAATTTGTTCGGAAATATTTTGATATTCGGATAGAGAGGCCCAGTCGAATGCCTCCATTGTCTTCTCATAGCCCAGTCACACTATGCCTGCGTAAACTTGCGATCATTTCACAACCGTTTTGCGACCACCATAGCCTATCACCGATCGGTGACCATTTTGGGTGATTTTGGTCGCAAGGAAGTTGCAGCTGCTGCAATTGCAACTTGCTGGCGACCAGTGCGGTCAGTGACCGCCATGCCTTGAGCATGAGAATTTTAGCCGCCGGGCAGTCGCCGAGTGGTTGCTGACCAACCCCTCTAAACATCGGCGACTGCCGCACCAGAAGCGTGAGAATTTTGGTCGCCGACTAACCTCCCTAAACATCGGCGACTCAATATCGCCGGATTTTTGGTCGTAAGGTGGTCGCAAGCGGACAGTGGCCGTAGTGTGACTGGGGCAACACCGGTGTAATGATATAAATAATGCGCTTGACAGGGAACTGGGTCGAGGACCAGCGAGGCGGGATGGGCAAGTACTTCTACGTGAATGGCGACACGTACGATGGCGAATGGTCAAACCACGTGCGGCACGGGCGTGGCACGTACACGTACAATGAGACGGGCACCAAGTACACCGGCTTGTGGAGAGACGGAAAGCGGGACGGGCACGGAGAGCTCATCCACGCCAACCACAAATACGTAGGACCCTTCAAGGAAGACAGGGTACGCGTCTCACCATTTGACAAGAAACGCAGCGGAACCCACTGCCTGTAGTGTCAGGCAGGCATAAAGTCACCCAGTATAGTCCACTGAGACGACAAACAAGCTTCGAATGTATTCTATGAATGATGTCATGGGTGGGGATTCCCTCATCACATGACCTAGATGGGGTTCTTCGCAGACCGGGGAAACCCCTTTTGCTTTGGAGCATCCCATTGGTAGAGAATGCAAAAAAAAACACCCAAGGGAATTGGACCCGTGATGTCATTCATACATTAAACAGGAGCACAGATCTCTGCACTCTCCCTCCACATATTCGGTTGCATAAACCGAACAACTAAGCAAAGGTGGGCTTGGAGAGCATTTGTTTGACTATAGCTCCAGTCTCAGGGGCCTATACCAGATCTCTTACTTTAAGACTACAATGTACGTAGTATTAAATGAATTTCGCATTAAAGCCTACATAGTGTTTTTTTAAATGAAGCTTATATTTGAATATTAACTAGCCTCTAACTGCTTACAGCAAAACGCGATATAATGACATCAGGCTGGTACATACCCAATATCAGTTTTAGTGACGGTCCATAATTGTCAATCTATGCTTTTCACAATCTTACCACCCCGGACCTGGGGTTCGCCTGCGGGAGTTCGGTTCTCGGTAGAGTCAAACCAATGATTTATCAAATTGTTACTTGTCGCTTCCTAGCCTGGCGCTCGGCATTAATAGGCTAGGGCAAAGACTGGTTAGCTCAGTGTCAGGATAATGTGACTGAGTGGGATATTGGCTCATGCGATGGTGCTGACGGCCTGATTTCCCAGTGGAGCAACACTATAAAGCCACCATGAGTGCATACTGTCACAAGTCGGTACCCATCCTGATATGACCTTAGAGGATGTAAAACTCCGATAACCAACCAAACCACAATGCTATCAATTCATTCAGCCTCCCCATATCCTAACAAAAAGCATTGACTGATGGTACAGCCTGAAAAGCAATCCAAACATTGCTTTTACACCCCCCCCCCCCGCCATCCCTCTATCCCCTTCTGAACACTTTTTTTGAATTTTGAAGAAGATCAATATTTTATGAACCATCTCTTATCAGAACGAACATGCTCATCGAACTATGCAGCTTTAATTAAAAGGCAAGCTGAGTATAATCAGAGAGCGTGTATCTAGATGAGAGGGACAACTCCCGCGAGAATCGGTAACACAGGCTACAGTGGCGCCTCTCGCGGTCATTGTTAAACAAGCCTTGAGTTTCCCAGTACGCGCAGTACAAAACATTAGTTTTATTCAAAATTAATAGAAATCCAGAACCCTAACCTTATAAATTTAATATAATCTTTTTGGTAAACATGTTTTCTATGTGTGTACCAAGCGATTTGTTTCTAGGTGGTGTGGTTTTAGAGATATTTCACTTTTTCTGTTTGAAGATTGCACACAACCATTCACAATGCCTTGAGTTTGACGGTACGCACAAGGCAAAACGTTAGTCTTATTCAAAATTAATAGAAATCCAGAACCCTAACCGTATAAATTTAATATAATCTTTTTAGTAAACATGTTTTCTAAATGTCTGCCAAGCGATTTGTTTCTAGGTGGTGTGGATTTAGAGATACTTCACTTTTTCTGTATGAAGATTGCACACGACCATTCACAATGCCTTGAGTTTGCCGGTACGCGTACAGCTGTGTCATAAACTGTTCAACAACCACCACTTGGAGCGCCACAGTCGGCAGCTATTACACGGTCTAGCATGAGAGTTGTCCCTCTCATCTATACACGCTCTCTGGTATAATGTTTGCGGTGTCTTTCTTTTCAGCCCGAAGGCAAGGGCAAGTATGTGTTCGACATCGGGTGCCAGCAGTTTGGTGAATACATTCCTCAAGAACAGGTAAGAACATGATATCCCTAACCCCCAACTTCGTTTAATACAGCAATGTGTAATTACAGGGATGAAAGATCTCCGCGAATACATATTGATTTGAAGCAAATGTCCTTGTGTTTTCAGTGTAACTGTTTCTGTGCTGTTTTGGGTCAATCGTTACAATGGACACACAAAAAAGAGTTATCACCTTTTGAGACAGGCTCATATATATACTAACCAATAACCACACACACACATATGTGTGTGTGTATATATACACACATACACATACACATTCACATATTTGTGTGTGTGGTTATTGGTTAGTTTAAATCCCGTTATTATATGACCTTTAATGTTGCTAGAACATAAAACTCAAACAAGAAAGAGTTAAGTATGGGCGATAATATAGCCACACCATGGATAGTTGAAACCTGACTTCTGGCATTTTCCCCTCGCATCCCTGACAGTGCTATCCCTATGGATAGAAACCCACATTTTCATAGAAATTCGCCGTCATTGTAATAACCACAGGTTGGTTCTGCCGGAACCCGCTAGGTGGTGCCAGGGTCTTGGCTTGATTTCCACGTGTTTTTTTTTGCTGGAGACCACTTTCATCCCTGTATTTGAAAATGATCTCCTAACTTCTACAAAGACTTAAAATGAAATTTAAAAAGGTACAAATCTACCAAGCTTATCACCATAGGTATGGAACCTGCATTCTGTAGCTGCCAAATATCGCAAATATCGCTACTCTACTTCCCAGCTGATATAACAGACTATTTGACAATTCCAAATAATACAATTTCAGATATTAAATTGGATACCATTTATTTTTCTGTAATTGTGAGCTTTTTAACTTTATAAGTGTCTTTTGGCACATAATTGATTGTCTGCTTTTACATTCTTCGTAGAAGTATTGATTGAATGAACATAGAAAACAAATGAAACTTGTCTTGCTGTGAATGTTGCCTTTACTGACGACATGTAACAAATCAATCAATGAGATATTAAAGTTGCTTATTCCGATTAAGCATAACATTTGTCAAACCAAAGCATTCACCTAGATTTGATTCTACATATTTATAGTTGCATCGTCCGATGGTTTTGAATTTCTGTATTTTTTCTGAGATAAATATATTAGATCGATCACTAGTATCTACTTTACATTAGTTCAAAGTTACTTTTATTTTAGATGGTAAACCTTCGAGATATTTTGGGTGCAAACATGGAAAATTAGTTTTGGCAAGCTTGCCAAAACTCTGACACCATAGATTTCTGCAGTAATAGGTTCTGTTAAATTGCAAACATGGAAAATTAGTTTTGGCAAGCTTGCCAAAACTCTGACACCATAGACTTCTGCAGTAACAGGTTCTGTTAAATTGACTCTTGCATTCTGTAAAAGCGATGGTTGAATAAAAAAACAAACAATTCTCGCCGTGAATATGGCCTATGCTGCCGACACGGCGTAAAGAAACCACCAATCAATCAATCTACACAGAAACAAATGCTTAAAGTTGCATAGACCGATCGTTTTGAGTTTCTGTCATTTTTCTGAGGTAAATATACTAAATTGATTGTCATAATCTACCTTTCTTTATTTTGAAGTAACTTTTATTTTGAATGGCTAACCTTTGAGATATTTGAAGTGCAAACATGTCAAATTCATTTTGGCAAGCACACCAAAACTCTGATGCCATAGGCTTCAGCAGTAACCGGTTCGATTAAATTGACTCAGTATCCCCTTCTATGTGGCAGCAAATGCTTAATAAGTGCATCATTATCTAAGTTAGATATGTAGAATCAGATCTAGATAATTGGTTTGGTTTTGAAAATCTGATGCTTCATCGGACTATGCAACTTCAATAAGTGCATCAGTATCTAAGTTAGATATGTCAAATCAAATCTAGATAATTGGTTTGGTTTTGAAAATTTGATATTTCATCGGTGATTGATATTTCATCGGACTATGCAGCTTTTACTTTGATACTAATGTACTTATTATTATTAAGCGTTTGTCGCCACATAGAAGGGAACACTGAGTCAATTTAATAGAACCTGTTACTGCATAAGCCCTATGGTGTCAGAGTTTTGGCGTGGTTGCCAAAACTAATTTGGCTTGTTTGTGCTTAAAATATCTCCAAAATTAGCCATTTAAAATCAAAGTTTCCACAGGGTAGATCATAACAATCAATTTAATATATCTCAGACAAATGGCCGAAACTCAAAACCATCGGACTATTGAACTTTAATATGAAGAATAACGCATTAAAAAAAAACTTTAAAAAAAACAACTAAAAAAACCAATCTTAAATCACTACCCAATAACAGAAGTGTATTTTCAGGGTCGAGATGAAGAGGTGAGGATACTTGAACCCCCCCACCCCCAAAAAACACCCCACCCCAAAGCCCCCCGACCCAACAAAGCTCTTTATTTGAAGGAATACTTAAAGGCTTATGCACACGACGCGGCCCATGATGGCGAGTCTGGTCACTGCACCAATTAGCATGCTTGGCGCGTGTTGCTGACCACGTGACACCAAACTGGGCCGCCTTGTGCGGGTGACCTTGACCCGGTGTCATCCAGGTGTTGGTGGACTAGATAAAGTGCTACCACTGCCGATTTATGCTTTGTTAAAAGAATCAAAATTAAATAGAAAAAAATAAATTGTGTGCAAACAGCATTCTCACTTAAATGAACTAACTCAATTTACATGTATTTATTTAATAAGCCTTAGTTTAATTCTAATTCATTATTTTAATAGTTATTAAAAAACCCATCAACAACTGGGTATATATAAAACTGTGATTAATAATCATATTTGGAAGTCCATAAGCACAATATTTAGCTATGGTATGAAAATTAATAACTTATGTGATTGAGAAACGCAAATTTAGAACCACAAATCTCAATTTCTTTTTATATAGTATGGAGATTTATAAATTATGTGAATACGAAACATATATAGAAAATACCATCACAGTATTTATGTATGGTATGTAAATTTATTAACTGTCTGATTAATAAACACGTATTTACAAGTATCTATCACAGTATTTATATATGATATGTGTATCTATCAGGGATGAAAGATCTCCGCGGTTTCGCGGATTTCCGGGATTGTTTATATTCACCGATTAATATTAAACACATTTTTTTTAAATGGGATATATATGACACCATTGGGGCGGTTAGAATCCCTTTCTTTTATGACCTTAGATCTGCTAGAACATCAAATCTAAACAAGAAAGTGATGGTATGGGGATAATGTAATCACAACAAGGCTAGTTGAAACCTGACTTCCGGTATTTTTCCGCGATTCCCTGCAATGCTAAGCTATGGGTTTTTTTGTTTTTTTATATATTATATATGCACATGTTCTTATATATTTATATATATTGTGATTAAGAAACATTTGAAAGTATTAATTGCAGCATTTATAAAATAGGGATATTCATGGATTTGATTAAGTAAAAACACATTTGGAATCACTGAACAAATGTCAACTTCAGTTTTCCGTGTGTTGTATTGATGAACTGTTAGTATTACCGGCAAACAAAGCATAAATCGGGAGTGTGGACATGGATCTATTTAGTTGCTATTAGTAATTATACCTGTTTCTGCAGCGTCTGCTAGTTGTATAAACACAGAGTATGTTCTAGTCTCAAACAATAAAAGGGAGCATTCCAAGACTCGAAACGACTGGTTGGCTCAGTGTCAGGATAATGTGACTGAGTGGGATATCGGGTCATGGTGCCGGCGGCCTGATTTCCCAGTGGGGCAGGACTATGAAGTCGCCATGAGTGCGCACTGTCACAAGTCGGTACCCGACCTGATATGACCTTAGATGTTGCCAGGACGCAAAACTAAAAACAACCAACCAGACCCGAAAGACCGGCTGTGAAGATTTCTGACTATTAAGAGTTGCCTCAACGTATCTGTCCTCTGTAAGGTTAGAGTCGTTGGTCTCTGTAAGGTTAGAGTTGTTGGTCTCTGTAAGGTTAGAGTCGTTGGTCTCTGTAAGGTTAGAGTCGTTGGTCTCTGTAAGGTTAGAGTCATTGGTCTCTGTAAGGTTGGAGTCGTTGGTCTCTGTAAGGTTTGAGTCATTGGTCTCTGTAAGGTTGGAGTCGTTGGTCTCTGTAAGGTTGGAGTCATTGGGGGTGGGGGTGGGTGGGGGGGGGGAGGTGGTAGACAGCTGTCACTTGACTTATTTTGACATCAGTACCTGCTCACGATGAGCCAATATCTGGGCATTTGAGGCTAGACTAAGTAGAACGCCAATCAAAATGAGGTCACAGCAATGAAGGGTACACATAG
Organism: Branchipolynoe longqiensis; assembly: GCA_030323885.1. NCBI lineage: Eukaryota > Metazoa > Annelida > Polychaeta > Phyllodocida > Polynoidae > Branchipolynoe > Branchipolynoe longqiensis. The sequence continues at coordinate 38,891,321 of CM059202.1, forward strand.
CCCATATGGGGCCTGAAAAGTCTTAACTTCATTTGCCCCATTTCATGGCATTGAGAAGCAGTGGAATGAGGAAGAACAATTCTCCGCAACTGAAATTCCCTCTGATTAATTAGATCTAGAATCTATCAAGGCCTACATGTAGGTATTAAGAATATTCAACTTGGTTCGATTAATGGCGGGGGGGGGGGCATGGTTAATAACATGTGGTGTTCTCTGTGGCGGAGTGGTTAGTGCCTGACATTTTTCTAGGTCAGACTCCTCATCTGAGGGTCGGCGGTTCGATTCCCCGTGCCCCCAGCTCTGCCAATTTGGATTTCCACCATGTCTATGTGGTGTGGGAGGTTAAAAATCCCTTGGGTTAGTAAAACTGTAGGCTCGGGCTTTCTATCGACCAGCAGTGGAATGAGGAAGACCAGTCGTCTATGACTGAAATTTCCCCTGCTTAAACAACTAATGGACCCCCAAAAAAATAATAAATAAAAATTGAATGGGAAATACTCTGTGTATATACAACGTGATGGAGGCCTTGTGGTGTCGGTAAAACAACTGTTACCTATCATCTATGCCCAATTTAGATTCATATAATTATGTGGTGTACAGGTGATTTGTGTAAGCACTATCAATGCGCAGCTTTTGAAGGTTAAGCATCCATGCGTTTTGTGGGTTTTTTCCAATCTTAATCACAGATACTTTGGTCTTCATTAATTAGGGCCTCAAATCAATTCATCGCTACAGAATCACTTGACTGAGTCTAAGGATTGTGGCTGAAGAACTTTAGTCAGCGGCCTGAAACACAGTCAAGTGACTGTATATTCACGTGGTCGAAAGCTCATTCTAACCATTTGTTTGTGTGTGAAAATATATCATTATGTGATAAAAATTCAAAACTTTTCAAGTAGCATTTTCTAATATTGCTGGCTTTTGTGGTGGCATCAACATCAGCAACGCTCATACCAAGATGCGGGTTTGCGCTTGGTGAACTATTCAGAAAGTGCCACATTTTCATAGTCTATTCAAAACGTTATGACGCGTAAATTTTTCCGGCATATTTTTCGCTCTCAAACCAAACCAAACGAAAACCCCAAAACATTAAAAATTGGGAACTCGCCGATTTTACACCACAAACAAGTTTACGTAAATGTTTGATAAAGGAAATCAATCCGTACGGATTATGGCCACTGCCGCACAGCGGCGAAAACAAGTGCATGCACTTAACCGTTATGAGCATAATAAACAAACGATCACTAAAAATCCACCATTTGACCTAATTCTTGATGAAAGCAATATTACAGTAATCAACTCCTGCTGCTGACTAAACCACTGTGAGTGGTTAGAATCACATAAGTCTACTTAAGGCCCATGATCAGAGGTCATAAACCCATGGATGCTTTATGGAGCCAGAATAAACCATAGATGCCCTACTTTAAGTTTCCTTCAAATGAAGATGGTCCTACAATCTTAATGTAGAATTTCCTTTTTTAATATAAATAGGCCAAAGAAAACTCTTATCATGTAATCTATATGAACACTTCTGATGCTAACTAACAACTTCTATTCTAATTCAATAATCCAATAAATATGGTGTAAAACAATTAATATAAGTTGATGCCATATTGATTCCTATCCATACTGGAAAGATCAAACTGGTGTAGCAGGAAATTGCAAACCCTGTAAATCGCAAAGCCCCCTTTGTGATTTCCTAGGAAATGACATATCCTCCATGGACATCACAAACCCCGCATGTTTGGCAGTCTTTATCCTAATGAAAACATCTTTGCGATAGTCCAGTTCGTAATTCCGACCGCACATGCACAGATGTGGGCATTATAAAGGCCAGGTAAAGAGGTGCGGCCATATCCTGGTATTATCACTCAGTTTCAGGATCGGCAATGGAAACAATGTCGTTAGAAAAATGGCCTTTGTAGTTCCAACTTCAGTCACTGCATACAGTAAATAGAACCATTTTAATATTCGAAATTCTTATTTATCCGTTATTTAAACCATTATTTACTAGTGTATTAGTTGAATATTATAAAATGCTACAAAGCATGGGGGGTTTGCGATTACCAGGAGGGGGTTTGTGATTTCCTAGGAAATTGCAAACCCCAGGGTGTGCGATCTCCAGGGGTTTGCGATTTCCTGCTACATCGGTACTTACTATTGAAACCACTCTCTGTAAAAGAGAGGTTTGAACATTTCGTTGGCCTAATTTCATTTTTTCAGCAGACCTACAACGACTATGAGGTTTCTATTCACAGCTTGGGTGTGCTGTTGGTGCTTAGTCTGTTAGTCCAACTAGCTCATCTGCATTTCAATAAGGTGTCATGTCCAGGACCGGTTGCTTGTGCAGGCTTCGCATAAACCTTTAGTCTGCTGGGATTCCAGTCCTTTTGCGAATCAAAAGAACACTATTAGCCAAGTGAGCTTATTGGGTTACAATTATACCGAATGCGCTTTATATTAGCTCATTTTGATCTTTTGCCTCTTTTAAAGGTTGCAGTTAATTGCTTTTGAAACCATGTCGCATTGGCTTATGAGCAAGCAGTGGAGATTTGCGACTCCTGTTTGTGAAGCGGAGAAGACTCTGATCTCCTTTTGTGTTTTCCACAGCATGACGAAGATGCGGGTGATGAGGTAGCAATACCAAGATTATATAGTCTTGTTATCCGCTTTGTCCAATTGAATAAATTCAGATTTTAACGTGAATTTCTCCCCCACTGGCATGCCTTCGGTTCCATGCGAATCAAAGGAAGCGAGTGCGTTCTAAAATTCACAACACGTATCATATGATGAGAATGAATTACACAACTTTGTATTGTTTGAATTATTTTCTTTGATAATAATTTTGATGTACTTTTAATCCAATTACCTTCAGCCGCGAGATCACTACCTTGATCCAATGTTCTTTGACATTCTGGTATGCTTTGTTTATGTCCATTTGGATGGGCCATTGATCAGTGATTAATTGACCCATCCAGGGTTTTTGCCCTGTCCAGCCCCATGTCCCCACCCTCGTCATCTCTTTGGGTTAAGTGAAGGACGTGGCTATCCTTGAGTTATTGGAGCGCTTGGCAGTAAATATTATAGAAGTCCTATTTATGTAACATCAGCAGCACAATTAGATATAAGCTGAAATGGAAATTGATCCCAGTGCAGATTTTGAAGCTGAAATCTGCTAACCAGGCATAGATTAAATCATTAATGCTCTACCGGTTGACTAGATTGAATATGTTTGACACTTTCGCTGTTGCAAGAGAGGCGCTGACGTGGGGCCACTTCAGCTTGTACCAACCACTCTTTCACCCCGTCTATATATTGAGCTTGCACTAGGGATATCAATTTGCGGCATAAATCATGCCAGCTATAATAGCAGATCTATGTTCATGCAGCAGTTGCTTTAGAGATTAGAACATTCATTGGATATCATTTAACCTACCCAAACAAAACTCAAGGAAGATGGCATCAGGCCAACCGGTCATGGAACCAATGACATTGGTCATGGCACCAATGACCTATCTCGCATGTTGACCTACCTTTTGGGTGTTCGCGTACCATCAGTCGGCATAGTGGTCTGTGTGAAGATGCGTGGTCGTTGCTAGCTATGCAATTAGTACGTAGCGCAGGGTTTGAACCGAGTGTATGGAAATCACAAAGGGCGGTGAAGGGGACGGGTGTGTGTGGACCCTTTTACTCCGTTCATCCGCCCTATAGATTCCTAGTCATGATTTTCCGAGTTGCAAAGTACCTTTTGTTATAAGCCACCAATACTTCACAGCTGGCAATGTCGTCTCGAACAGAAGCGCCCTAAGAGTCTTATTTCTGGAACATACATGAGAATACTTCTCGCAGCTTTCGGCTAATCATAAATACACCTTCGCTTGTATATCAACCCAGATTATATTTACTGGCTTGATCAAGTCAATCAAGCCTATTTTTAAAATGTTGTCAGGATCTCATTGAAATCAGAAATTTGTAAAGTTCTTAGCAAAATAGCGAAATAGCGAATGGTAGACAGGAAGTGTGAACACTTATTTGTCTCAACCTACCCAACTTCCTGCAACATGTGGAACAGTTGTTGGCATATGACAGATAATACCTAATTGAACCTCCTTTTCCACAGCCCACAGGATAAAGTCTTGCCAATTTTGAACTCCTACTGCTGCTGAACATGTACCAACTTCTTTCTGCATAAATTGTACACAGTAACTGCTTAGCCAACAAAGGCTGTTTGTCCTGAGAAAAAAAAAAGAAGAAAGATGCCTGTAAAGAATTGTGTAGATCTTACTCTCTGTCTGTTAGGAATGCTTAGTTGCCTAGCGTTAAGATTGTAGTTAACATTATATCGCAATCTAAGAACTTCTTCTCTGACCTATTAAGAGATCTGATCTAGATGACCATAGGCCGGTAAGAACTTAAATGTTGCACCTCAACACACACCTGTATGATGTCTTACAATTTTAAAGAATATTATTTTAGCGTAAAATGTTAAAATATATGGAAATTTCCTCGTGTTCGCATTGTAAGGGTGTTATTATAATCAAAAGACATGATTTCGCATACCTGTAGGCACACAGAATAGTCGTAAGTGAGTAAGTGGAGTGATTTCAAATTGGCTTCGGCCCATTTGAAATCACTCTCGCCACCAACGAGAGCTATTATGTCGCTTACACGTATGTAAAATCATGCCTTTTGTTTTCGTATTGCACATATACTGAGTTATTTAATTATTCGCCATGGAACTATATCCGAGTGACTTCGTATGGAACTAGTGCCATTTAACTGAGCAGAAAAGGCACCCCTGTATACAAAATGTGTGAACATGTCCACAGCATTTCCTGTTGGTGCCTGCCAGTATTACCCACTCCCACTTTGTGAGTTTGCTAGTAATGTGACACACTTCACTGATTTTATTGTCCTGAGACATCAGCACCCAGTTCTACTATCTCCTAACACAGTTTGCAATTTCACACACTCCACCAAGCAGTCTTGGAGTCACTGAGACATCATGCTGCCTGGACTTCGCCACTTTATATATCTGTAAATTATTTACTTGCATCTAAATTCTAGCAACTAGCTTTTGTAAATTGAGGTTTAATAGCATATTATTACTTTGGAATGCATTATTTTGTCAAAATAATGAGATGTTGTTTCATAGATGATTTTTTAATATATTCTGTAACTTCAAAAGATTGTCACTGCCATCCATAATTTCACCCAAACCTGTCAGGGTAAGTTGTTGATTTGTGAGACATCAGAATAATCAACTACTACCTTTCAGCTCGTATTAATGATATTGTCTGTTATCTGATATTCGTGTAGCGACAAACTATGTCTGTTCTTTTTAGCATTATTCATTTAAACGCTCAGTCTCTTAGTCTGGATTGTTTGCTAACTGTTACACTCCACTGACGTAGCAGTCACCATAATTTGCTTAGCCTCACAATGACGAGTCCACAAGCTATCGAAGCATCTGGGAGCTATCAAAGCATCTGGGAGCTATCGAAGCATCTGGGAGCTATCAGAGCATCTGGGAGCTAGCGAAGCATCTGGGAGCTAGCGAAGCATCTGCGAGCTATCGAAACATCTGCGAGCTAGCGAAGCATCTGGGAGCTAGGGAAGCATCTGGGAGCTAGGGAAGCATCTGTGAGCTATCGAAGCATCTGCGAGCTATCGAATCATCTGCGAGCTAGCGGAGCATCTGCGAGCTATCGGAGCATCTGCGAGCTATCGGAGCGTCTGCGAGCTAGCGAAGCACCTGCGAGCTAGCGAAGCACCTGCGAGCTAGCGAAGCACCTGCGAGCTAGCGAAGCATCTGTGAGCTAGCGGAGCATCTGCGAGCTATCGGAGCATCTGCGAGCTATCGGAGCATCTGCGAGCTATCGAAGCATCTGAGAGCTACCGAAGCATCTGCGAGCTAGCGAAGCATCTGCGAGCTAGCGAAGCACCTGCGACCTATCGAAGCACCTGTGACCTATCGAAGCACCTGCGACCTATCGAAGCACCTGCCAGCTATCGAAGCAACAGCGAGCTACCGAAGCACCTGCGAGCTACCGAAGCATCTTTTATACTAATGACGTCATGGCATGACGCCCTTTCTTACTTATGACAAACCTGAAAACCATTGTCTACTGATAAGATTAGGCGATGAAGCCATTGTCTACTGATGAAATTGAGCAGCGTTAAAAATAACAGCTTGTCCACCTGTCCGAGACAAGGGAATATTCAAATGGTCTAGTGAAGCTCACACCAGACTTGTCTGGTGGACAAGTGACAAGTTTGGCTTATTTCTACCACTGTATATATAACATATATATATAGCATATATGTAACATATATATAACATATATATATAACATATATATAACATATCTATAACATATATATAATAGCGTTCAAAATACGAGCTCGTCCACTTGTCTGGGACAAGTGAAAATTCAGATGGACAAGTGAAAATCACACCAGACTTGTCCGGTGGACTTTTGGCTTATTTCTATCACTGTTCAGCCATGAAGCCTTTGTCTACTGATAACTTTCTGTCATGAAGCTCTTTTATACTGGTGGCATGAGGTCCTGAAGCTTGGACTTCCATCATGAAGCCTTCTAGCTGGTGATGTAACGGTTACTGGATACTGGACACTGACACCAATCCTTCTCCGCAGAGTATCGACGAAGCGAAGGGTGAGGAGGAGGAGGAGATGAAGGTTATTCCGAGGTGGAAGGCATCACACATCACAGAGATCATTATCGACCCCGAACCCGAAGTCCCCGCCGAGCCAGAGGTCAAGGCTGAAACGCCGAAACCAGATGAAGAGCAACCAGAGCAAGCAGAGCAAGGTGAGCGCATGGCTTGCGAATGCAGCTGGTACCGTTATTGCGGATTCTATTGTGTTTTGCTAATTGTAATGTTTTAAATAAGTAACAATTAAGTAATTACTAAGCATGCTGAAGGTAGAGATTGAATTAAGGCTGCCTTCTGTGGTACGTCAGTGAGTAAGGGGCAGCGCAATGGTTTCATCAGCTTCACTTGGGTACAACCCGTCCTAATATGACCCTAGATGTTGCTAGGACGTGAAACAACAAAACAAACAAACTGGGTACAGCGAGCACCCAGTATGCAAAGGGGGCTGGTGGTGCGGTGAACTCTTTTGTGTTTCAACGGGGTACGAAGGGTACCTCAGTGGGAACAGGGTTCGTACTGGTCATAAAAAACCTAAAAAGTACTAACTTTTGAAAGTGCAAAAATTAAGTACTGAAAAGTCCTACAATTATACAAAAAGTATTTACAAGTCATTAAAAATCATGGATGTAAATATATTGGAAAAAAATGTTTTCAAAATGTTTGTCTTGTTTAAGAAATTATTTGGTGTCAATTTGAAGAAATTGTTCAGGGTTACTGCAGACAGACAATAATTTTGGGCCAACCTTGGCTGTCCTCCAAGGATTAAATTGGAAAATTTTCACACCTGATGGCAATAGGACTAGTAGAGCATATTCGGGACCTGGAGTTATTGCATCCTGAAAAAGCTGTGGAATTTTAATCCATAAAAAGCAGTTTTTAATGGTCCTAATAAGTACTTAATCATTAAAAAAAAGAAGCCTGAAAGCTCTTTTGTGTTTCATTAGTTTCATCGGGGTACAAAGGATGACCTTAGTGGGGAGGGTAGTGGTTCTAAGGGGTGTGGACTCTTTTTTTTTTTCATCAACTAAATTTGATATTCAAAGGGTTCTCCTGGTGTGAAAGGGTGGGACAGGGTGAGTCTGTGAACCCTTTCGTATGTCATCTATAAAAGTGATTTTAGTTTCTTTAAATGTTAAATTTTCCATTTTAAAATGATCTAATTTACATTGCAATGAACACTTCTTGATTTGACTGTCTATTTTTTTGTTTCGTTAGGTATATTTGATCATTTAAAAGAAATTGAATTCGCTGCTCTGTAATGTGAGTGGCAACATCAGGGGGCCGTGACTCGTTATACCAATTCAGTGTTTTTAAAATTTTGGAACATATTTCATTATATTCATTGATTAAGCAGGAGAAATTTCAATCACGGGTAATTGGTCTTCCTCATTCAACAGTCCTTGCCCTATCCTAGTAATGTCGAGTGCCAGGCTAATTAGGGACAGGTATATATTTGTTACGTAATTGATTTTCAGGGTCCGTACGTGGCCTGGAAAGTCTTAAAAAGTCTTGGAACTTCATTTGCCCCATTTCAAAGCCTTTAAAAGCCTTGAATTTAACCTATTTTGGGTAATTAGTCTTGAAAATCTTTGAAATCCATTAAACTGCCCCCACTAACCTAAATTAGTCCGAAAAAGCCATTTGCCATCGTTGTTTTTCCCCCCTGAAATCTAAATGAAAATAGTCTTGAATTCCTATTAAGAAAACAGCCTTGAAAAGCCTTGAAATAAATCACTCGGCCATGGTTTGAACCTGGGATGACATGGGAGGCGGGCACTCAAACTCATTCGGCCATCCGGTCCTGCTGCTTGGAGCCAGAATGGTACAGTCCATTAGAATTGTTTCAAGATAATATGGCAGCGCCCACTGAAAGGGTAATCTGGAGTGTCTAATTAGGTTTTTAAATTGGGTCTATTCTGTATCGAAGTGAAAACCATGAAAATGTTGCACATCCCCAAACTGTCTTTTTATGTAGATTTAATGATTATTTATTACTGATAGTCTTGTAGGTTTGTGTAATGACGCGGTCAGCATGTTCCCATGGTGACATGGCAACTAATTTTTTTAGATGTCCAACTGATGCCACATGGCATTTGTGGTGTATTTGTGGTGTATTATTTGTTCTGCTTTGTCGTTTGCAAGCAGTTTTTCCATCAATATTATGATTTGCAAGTACCTGATTTATTTAAAATGTGTGAATATTAACACAGGTGAATAATTAAATACTAGACAAAAACCTGCAAATTACCAACCACATATTGATCCTAATGATTTCTATTTCTGTGCTATGCAGTAGTTCTCTAGTGTAGTTCTCTAGTCCAGAGAACAATCACCATTTTGTTTTAAACCAAAAGCTGCTATGCGGTAGTTATCTAGTGTTGATCTAGCGCAGAGACCAATCGCCATTTTGTTTTAAACCAAAAGCTGCTATGCGGTAGTTCTCTAGTGTTGACCTCGCGCAGAGAACAATCGCCATTTTGTTTTAAACCAAAAGCCGCTATGCGGTCGTTCTCTAGTGTTGACCTAGCGCAGAGAACAATCGCCATTTTGTTTTAAACCAAAAGCCGCTATGCGGTCGTTCTCTAGTGTTGACCTAGCGCAGAGAACAATCACCATTTTGTTTTAAACCAAAAGCTACCATGCGGTTGTTCTCTAGCGTTGATCTAGCGTTGATCTAGCACAGAGAACAATCACCATTTTGTTTTAAACCAAAAGCTGCTATGCGGTCGTTCTCTAGCGTTGATCTAGCACAGAGAACAATCGCCATTTTGTTTTAAACCAAAAGCCCCTATCCGGTAGTTCTCTAGTGTTGACCTCGCGCAGAGAACAATCACCATTTTGTTTTAAACCAAAAGCCGCTATGCGGTCGTTCTCTAGTGTTGACCTAGCGCAGAGAACAATCACCATTTTGTTTTAAACCAAAAGCTACCATGCGGTAGTTCTCTAGCGTTGATCTAGCGCAGAGAACAATCGCCATTTTGTTTTAAACCAAAAGCTACCATGCGGTAGTTCTCTAGCGTTGATCTAGCGCAGAGAACAATCACCATTTTGTTTTAAACCAAAAGCTGCTATGCGGTAGTTCTCTAGCGTTGATCTAGCGCAGAGAACAATCACCATTTTGTTTTAAACCAAAAGCTGCTATGCGGTAGTTCTCTAGCATTGATCTAGCGCACAGAACAATCACCATTTTGTCTTAAAGTTGCATAGTCCGATGGTTTTGGGTTTCTAACATTTTTCTGTGATAAATATATTAAATTGATTGCTATAATCTACCTTCCTTTAGTTCGAAGTGACTTTTATTTTAAATCGCTAAGTTTTGAGATATTTGCAGTGCAAACATGTCAAATTAGTTTCGGCAAGCACGCCAAAAGTCTGACACCATAGACTTTAGATAAAAGATTCACCCCGTACTGCTGCAGTAGGGGTGCAAACCAACCCTATGTAAAAGCTGTCGAAAAAACGGGTCAATGAAATGAGAGCCTAATTTCACAATGTAAGAAGCAACAATTATTCTTTACATCTGTATTATTATTAGCCCGCTATCTAGTTTAATAAGATTTAAAAGTGAAATCGACGGCGTTCTACGGCCGCCATCTTGTCTTTTTGCATTCTCTCTCATTCACCAACTCTGTGTTGATATAAATAACCATTTGACACTGGTGCCAGGCATTCTACTTGTTGTTCCATACTAACGCTATTTTCGACCGTATTTATATAGGGTTGGTATTCACCCGTGTACTACAAGTACCGGGTGAATCTTTTATCTACATAGACTTCTGCAGTAACAGGTTCTATTAAATTGACTCAATATTCCCTTATATGTAGCACTAAATGCTTAATAAGTGCATCAGTATCAAAGTTAGATATGTAGAATCAAATCTAGATAATTGTTTTGGCTTTGAAAATTTGATGCTTCATCGGACTATGCGGCTTTAAGCCGAAAGCTCACTTTCTAGGTAATATCCTAGTAGTAAGATCCTAATGTGGCGTTCTCTGTGGCGGATTGGTGAGAGTGTCTGACTTTTTTCGAGGTCAGACTCCTAATCTGAGGGTCGGCGGTTCGATTCACCGTGCCCCCAGCTCTGCCAATTTGGATTTCCACCGCTGTGTATAACTTACAGCGTCATCAAAGGCCGGTTGCTCTCATACCATGTCTATGTGGTGTGGGAGGTTAAAAATCCCTTGGGTCGGTAAAAGTGTAGGCTCGGGCTTTCTATCGACCAGCAGTGGAATGAGGAAGACCAGTCGTCTATGACTAATGGACCAAAAAAGAAAAGAAAAAAAAAGAACAAAAGGTTTCTACTGCTGCACTATGCAGTTCTCTAGCATTGAGAACAATCACCATTTTGTCTTAAGCCAAAAGCACATTTTCTAGGTCAAATGAGCATCCGCAAAAGTGGCTGCAGTAGTTGCATAGTGAAACAGAATACTTCATCTGCATATTTCTTTTGTATTTGTTTCTGATGACCCGCAATCACTTTTTTCTGTGGATGTGTGATAAATAATTAACGTTGCCTTTGAGTTTCCACCATTAAAAATCACAAGAATCCGAAAGAGGTAATTCTTTCGGATTGACCTCAAACTAGACTGGAGCTAAGAATCCATATACGCGGCAAATGAATGCGAATGCGGCAAAACATGGGAAAACCATGTAAATGCACAGTGGTGCTTCCATATGTCCAGATGTGAATGTGAATGCGAATGTGAATGTGAATGCGAAGCGAATGTGGCAAGTGGATCGCTCCATGTAGCGATTGGTGCGAATGCTGTTCTATTTGCCATAGAGCAAACAGGAACTTTGACTTTCCTTCACAAAGTTGTAGCAAGAAAGACCGAAAGTTGCATGGGTATTCATGCGGCATTCGTATTCGCATGCCGCATGCCGCCTACCACATATATGGAATCTTAGTTTTAGCCGCATCCAGATTGATATCAATCCGCGATAGGTCTGTCCTGTACCCAAAACTAACTGACATAATTAGGTATGTGTACAATGACGTCATCTGTCAGAGCACACTGATTTGTGGGACCTTTCCGTTGGTTCCCACTGACTCATCACTAACAACCTTTCTGCTGCATTTACAGATTAGATATAAATCAGGGTGAGTCCATAATGAAGTCACCAATGTTCATAGGCCCGGGCACAATGACCATGTAACCCTTAGTTTGTTTTGCACACCTCACCAATATTATTGGATATAGATATTAAGTAAATGTCTACCCTGAAAAAGAATGAAAGAAGGTAAAAACACATCCTACTCAATTAGTAAATGTGTAATTTTTTTCAGTAACAAAATACATATTTTTATTAACAGCAGACGATATTTCGTCAAAGCAGACGACAATTCATGAATTAAGAAAAATCACTATTTATGTAGTAGAGGCGTTGGTTGGGTATTGCACACTGCTGCTACTTCTGTCATGCTTTGGGGATACTGAATAATTTAAAAGGATTAACCTAAATTAGCTTCATTCTATGACGTCACGATGCACCACATACCCACATATAAGGAACCCTTTGATCAGGGGAGATAACACATTCTCCACCAGTTGCATAGCTGTGGTCGGAATGAGAGATGTGGTGCCTGATAATGGAACATACGTATTGAAATGTCGTATGATTTGCTCCATGGCCTTAAAGGTCATTTCAGCGTTACAGCGTAACACTCTCTGAATGCATGCGCTCCACATCCCGCAACATGTTTTGTATGATTATTCCATCATCACGCAAGCTCCCGTCTGTCCCATGGTGGGAATCTCTTTATACTCCTTATTTGGGCATGCATTGCTTTGTGACGTCACAACATGTTCCACTTCTACTTAAATAGTTTACTCAAGTAGCGTGTTGGGGGGTGGGGGGGAAGGCAAAATATGTCATATGCAGCAAATATATTGCAGATATTAAGCCAGCTTAAATCAAACATTTTGATTAATAATACAAAATTGATGAATGAAGTCAAGCAAGTTTAATGTAGCGGTTTTATGCTGTATCTGCTAAAGCCATGACAGAAGTTCTTGCTGGCGCATGACCATTTCCCTGTTTGCTGCATGTTGTTCGTTGTCAGCCTCCCATATAGTTCCTCCCCCCCCCCACCCCCCACTGCCACCTGGTGTTAAAAACATCAACTACATAAGTGCACACAGCAGCAACTACCCCTATGCACCTGGTTTTGAAAACAGCAACTGTGAAAGTAGTAACTACCCAAGTAGCAACTACCTAAGTCCACCTTGTGTTATAAAAAGCAACTACTAAGTGCACCTGGTGTTAAAACCAGCAACTACCAAATGCACCTGGTGTTAAAACCACCAACTACCAAGTGCACCTGGTGTTAAAACCACCAACTACCAAGTGCACCTGGTGTTAAAACCAGCAACTACCAAGTACACCTGGTGTTAAAACCAGAAACTACCAAGTGCACCTGGTGTTAAATCCAGCAACTACCAAGTACACCTGGTGTTAAAACCAGCAACTACCAAGTGCACCTGGTGTTAAAACCAGCAACTACCAAGTGCACCTGGTGTTAACACCAGCAACTACCAAGTGCACCTGGGGCCATATGCAGGAGTCGGTGGTATTCGGTGTTAACTAGCCAAAACGGTGGTAAGCGGGAATTTCCCGGTTAGCGGCGAAAAATGGTATGCACAAGGCGGTGATAGGCCTAACACCAAAAGCTTAAACGAGGTTAAGGTAACCCTGATCCATAGGTGGTTTAAGGTTGGTGTTAGGCACCGATTAGGCCCAAATCTATTCAATGCGATCATATTTAACAGAATTACATACGCAATAAGTGAAATTTTACCAATTTAACCCTAAATTCGAACCGTTATTAACGCTGCCGCCGCATTGGTACCGATATTCATATTGTCGAATCGACGAATGTAAAGTAAACAAATCGCCGCCGCCGCCACCGCCGAATCGGCGGCTATATATTAGGCCCAAATCTATTCAATGCGATCATATTTGACAGAATTACATACGCAATAAGTGAAATTTCAGCAAATTAACCCTAAATTCGAAGCAACATTAACGCTGCTGCCGTAACGGCGGCGATATTAATAGTTATATTTTTGAATCGACGAACGTAAAGTAAACAAATCGCCGCCGCCGCATCGACGCGTACTTTCGTCGATTCGAAAATATAACTATTAATATCGCCGCCGTTATGGCGGTAGCCTTAATAACGCTTCGACTTTAGGGTTAAATTGATAAAATTTCACTTATTGCATATGTAATTCTGTTAAACATGATCGCATTCAATAGATTTGAGCCTAATATATGGCTACAAACGCAGAGGGATTTCCCAAATCTATAAATAACTTCATGTTTAGCTATAATTAAAGTGTTACGTGCTCCTGCATACGACTTGACACAGGTCCCGACTTCGGTGATAGCTAAACGGTAACAGGCTCTAACACCAAACCCCGCTAACACTGACTCCTGCATATGGCCCCTGGTGTTAAATCCAGCAACTACCAAGTGCACCTGGTGTTAAAACCAGCAACTACCAAGTGCACCTGGTGTTAAAACCAGCAACTACCAAGTGCACCTGGTGTTAAAACCAGCAACTACCAAGTGCACCTGGTGTTAAAACCAGCAACTACCAAGTGCACCTGGGCCGTATTCGATTAACACGACCCGGGGTTACCCGAGTTGCTAGAATTTCAAATCGAACACTGTGAGTGGAGTTGATAAAAACATATGCCGTCTGCAAAAGGTCCCGACCCCAGTAACCCACATCTTGGCTGGGGGTGGCTAGGAACGATGAAGTCACATTTGCGCTGGTACTGTCCTGTAGGATAACAGCTACCAGTACCAGTCCAACATGTTTTTTTTTTTTATAACAACCCAGATAAATGAAATGGAAATATAACTAAACTATGCAATGATAAACTACTTTAAATCCTAGTGCTAGGAGAGTAGTGTATAACACCTGACTTCCAGGAATTTTCCCCCAATTCCCTGACAGTGCTAACTAACTAAGGCCCATGGGAGAATATCCGTGTTTTTTCAGAAATTCGCTGTCGGGTTCTCTTCTTTTAATAATAATAATAATAATAATTACTAGGATAACGATGTAGCTATTTCAATGGAACATATATACCAATGGAAAGAACTTGAATGGAACTTAAAGTTAAATATGATAGTTATATAATTTTTCTAAAGTATTAAAAAAAAAGTTGTCACCATAGATTTCCACTTTCCCACCCTCCCTTTTTTTTTTTTTTTTTTTTTTTTCTTCCTTTTTTTCTTTTTCTTTTTTGTTGTTGCCAGAGACCACTTGCATCCCAGAGAATGTTGGAATGTGTCCAAATTTGTCCAAATGTGTTAGAATGTGTCCAAATTGACCAGAATGTGTCCAAACCCTGCATTGATGCCACTGCGCAGCCTCCCTACTGCCATCCGCAGTGTGGCGCGTCTTTTCATTATCAATGGCCGCCTCGAATGCATAGTTTCAAATGTTGAATCTCTTGTTTGAGGAAATGACTTAAGGCATGTGTTGTAGGGTTGAACCGTGCGTTGGCCACATCAGGTAAGAGAGTACTAGCCGGCCGGTCAGCGCGAATAGGGGAGCCTGGTTAGCCTAATGGTCAGTTAGCCGTTAAAGTGGTTCCCACAACCGGTGATGTGTGTGTATGTATGTTGGTATGTATGTGTGTGTGTATGTATGTTGGTATGTATGTTTATGTTGGTATGTATGTTTGTGTATGTATGTTTGTATGTATGTCAGTGTGTGTATGTTTGTATGTATGTTCATATGTATGTATGTTGGTATGCATGTGTAGATGTATGTTGGTATGTATGTTTGCATGTATGTTGGTATGTATGTATGTTGGTATGTATGTATGTGCAGTCAAACCTCTCTAACCGACCACCTCGACATATCGACCACTCCCCTATATCGATCTCTTTATTTGGGTTCCAAACGATCGGCCATACATGTAACGATAAAAAAACCTCCCTAAACCGACCACCTCCCTAAATGGACTATTTAGTCGGTCCCATGGTCGGTCGATTTAGAGAGGTTTTGCTGTATGTATGTATGTATCTATCTATGTATCCATGCATGCATATACAAGCACACCGTTTGATCCGCTGGTTTTGAGATTCTGTCATTTCTTTTAGATAAATATATTAAAGAAGCATACTGCTATTAAAGCATAAGATTTGCTAAACCAAATACACTGACCTAGATCTCATCCTACTTACTCAACTTATGGCCCTGTCACACTATGACGTAACGTGGTAGCGTAAGCCGACGTAGGTGAAATTTGGCCATTACGTCGAGATACATTACTCGTTCATCGAGATAGGTCGAGTTACGTCGAGATACGGTGACAGAGGTCAAGGTTTTGGACATACCCAAAACTTTCGACATAAAGGCCATTACATTGTGGTATGTTGGGCTTATGTTGCACTCACATCGAGATACCTTACACGTTCGTTAGAGCTACGTTCGTCTACGTTGAGCTACTTTGACTTACGGTGGAGCCGGAAGGAACGTGCAGCCCGCGCGCTGACAACGTGGTATTAACGTATCTCAATGTAGGTCTAACGTGTCACTGAAGTGTGTCTAATGTTAGTCTAATGTAAGATCAACGTGTCTTGAATTATTCGACGTAGTTGACGAACAATTGGTGCGCGCGTAATGTATGTAACATGCGCCAACGTTCTTCGTACGTAAGCGAACGTGCTGTGAATGTGGTGTGAACATTTTGCCTCACTGTCCTGACGCTGAGCATGCTGGACTGTCGTTAGACTGACGGTGCTCACTCAGGGGCCTGATGTCGACTCATGTTACGAATTACACCAGAGTCAACGTAGCTACGTTATGGCGGACGTAATTACGCGAGTCCTACGCTAAGCCATTGCGAGGGTTTCGCTAGGCTGACGCCGTGTGCTGTGCTGGAGGCTCGTTAGCCTTATGTTGGGCCTTTTTTTTTTACGTTCTAACTCATTGAGACACGTTATGACTACATTGGACCAACATTTCGCCTATGCAAACTATGTTGCACTGACGTCCAATTTGGCCCTGAAACGCAGAGAATTTTTACGTATCTCAACGTAAAAAAAGTGATTTTTACGTTGCCCACTCGCTGGCCTGTTACGTCGTAGTGTGACAGGGGTATTAGATACTGCGGGATTTATTAAGCATGTGTTGCTGCATAGAAGGGAATACTAAGTCAAGTTAATAGAACCGGTTACTGCTGAAGCCTATGGTGTTCAACATATTGTAGTAGTGTGCACTGACCTCAGGCAAGTAACCACATAGACAGGTAGGCATGGGTCGTGTGTTGACATCAGGGAGCCTAGGTGGTGTAATGGTTAGCACACTGGCCGCGGAATGCAAAGAGATGTGGGTTCGAGTCCCGCTCTAGGCGCAATATTTCCCATTTTCATCACCCCCATGACACTGGTTTCCGTGACCAGGATCCTATACAAGCTATGCGGTGTATGGTTGTTGAACCTGCCCTGTGTATGTATGTGTAAGTGCATTGCCTGTATGTATGTAATTGTAAGCATTACAAGACTTACAATTCCAGGGGGACGAGTGTAGTAGTCTGCACTGACCTCAGGCAAGTAACCACATAGACAGGTAGGCGTGGGTCGTGTGTTGATATCAGGGAGCCTAGGTGGTGTAATGGTTAGCACACTGGCCCGGAATGCAAAGAGATGTGGGTTCGAGTCCCGCTCTAGGCGCAATATTTCCCATTTTCATCACCCCCATGACAATATCAGTGTATGCGCCATAATTAATTGTACATGCTTCTTCCACTTCAAATATCTCCAAATTTGTTCTTTTAAAATGAAAGTTACTTGGCCCGGATTTTTACTTAGAGTTGCATAGTCCGATGCCTTTGAGTTTCTGTCATTTTCTGAGATAAATACATTAAATTGATCATTATAAGCTACTTTACTTTAGGTTGAAGTAACTTTTAGTTTAAATGGCTAATTTTGGAGATATTTGAAGTGACAACATGCCAAATTAATTTTGGCAAGCACGCCAAAACTCTGATGCCATAGGCTTATGCAGTAACAGGTTCTATTAAATTGACTCCCCATGCCCTTCTATGTGACAATAAATGCTTAATATAACTGTACCAGTGTCGAAGATAAATATGTAGAATCAAATCTAGGTAAGTGTTTTGGTTTTGAAAATTTGATGCTTCATCGGACTATGCAGCTTTAATGGATAATGGTTAACCTGATGTATTTATTTGTTTAAATATGGCAGAAACTTAAAACGATTGGATTATGAAACTTTAAGTGTGTTAATGAGAGGTGCCGAGTGTCGCTATTAAGATTAACATGTTTACTTTAGCCAAGTCACGTGACACATTAAGTGTATGCCTAGCGGGTTGATGGCAATGTTACTAACAGAGATGAAAGACCTCCGCGGTTTCGCGGATTTCCGGGATTTCTGATATCCACCGATTAATGTTCAACAAAATTATTCCAAAAGATGGGATGTATATGACAACTGTTTGGTGGTTCCAATCCCGTTCTTATATGACCTTAGATGTAGTTAGAACATAAAACCAAAGCAAGAAACTGTTAGATATGGGCGATAATGCAATCACAACAAGGCTTAGTTCAGACCTGACTTCCGGTATTTTCCCGCGATTCCCTGACAATGCTAAACCTATGGGAGAATATCAGCATTTCCGCCTTTTTTTCCCCGGGGATCACTTTCATCCCTGTACTAAGACTATGGTTGTTGGTTGTGGCAATTACTAGGGGGAAAATGTCATTAATTTAACTTTCGAACACTACTTGCTTATAAAAAAAACACCTCAATCATGTATTTGTTAGATTGATACAAACTTGTGTATAACTAAATATACATATCTTTGATATGAGTTGATTGGTAATGCGTTGAAATGTTCAAATTGTCATATTAAATTTTTATTGTCATATTAAATTTGACAATTTGAAGTATACGGTAATTTCTCATAGATACCGCTGATGACATTCGGTACCTAGCATAGATTTGGTAGATGCAGATGACATTTAGTACCTAGCGTAGATTTGGTAGATGCAGACGACATTTAGTAGATGAAATGGCATTCAGTAATGTGACATTCGCTAGATAGATAGCAATAGATGACTGTCACAGGTAAACAGACGGCATTTCGGTGGATTCAGACAATATCAACTGCTCCGTTTGCCCCTTTCCTGATATGACCTTAGATGTTGCTAGGACGTAAAACAACAAACAATCCATTTGATAAGAAGTGATCAGGAATGAACTTTGCCAGGCACAGACAGTAATAACGTTGAGTTAGTTCTCTGTCATACTCCCTCATTCTCCCACCACCCCTGTGACCTCTGACCCTGCCCATTGACCTGCACTCCTGACCTCTGACCCCCCACCGTTCCAGGAGACGACTTCCCGGTGGAGGGTGACAACGAGGCGCCCCCGGAAGGCACCCCTCAGCCGACACCGGAAGTGGCGGCGGCAGAACCCAACCCAGCGGCCACACCGGAAGTGAACCCGGAAGTGGATCCGTCCGCCGAGGAACCGGAAGCTGCCGCCGACCCGAACCCAGAAGAACCCGAGGAAGCTCCCGCCGAGTAAAAAAAAAGAAGAAATAATTCAATTTAAAAAAAAATATTAAAAAAAAAAAAAAAATCAGCTTTACCGACGCAGGAAACCTAACTTCCACAAACAACTGGAAACTAACTAAAGGAAAAAAAACCTTTTTCTTGATAGCAAAACCCAGCTTAAAAAATAAAGACTTGTTCATTTGCAATGCGTAAGTTAAAGAGTATTCGGTGTTATAATTGTTCTATTTCTTTGAAGGGTTAGTAATTCTTTTTATTATATACGGTGTCATATAATCAGAACATG
This sequence comes from Branchipolynoe longqiensis, assembly GCA_030323885.1. Taxonomy (NCBI): domain Eukaryota; kingdom Metazoa; phylum Annelida; class Polychaeta; order Phyllodocida; family Polynoidae; genus Branchipolynoe; species Branchipolynoe longqiensis. The sequence goes on from CM059202.1 coordinate 38,910,851, forward strand.
GCGAGCTGCAGCATTTCTTATTATATGTATATATATATATTGAGAGTTTGTGTAAAGTGTCCCGTTAATGACGTTACCTTAATACAGTTAATTAGCATGGATGTGTTGCTCTAGTCATAACACAGTGGACAGTGTATTTGAAGTGTATTTGATTTAATAAAAAAAACCTATGTGTACTTTACATTATTAGTTGTGTTGGGAAATGTTGAGCGGTGGCCGAATCAGTATATACATGTATACGTATATGAGACTGTCTCAAAAGGTGCTAAGCGATATGGGACAAAACTTTGTCCATTGTAACGATCAACATACTATCTGCTTATGCATTTGCTCAGGATAAACTGATTAGTTTTTTTAAATGGTGTTTCATAATCCCAATAGAATACATATTGATTTGAAGCAAATGTCCTTGTGTTTTCAGTGTAACTGTTTCTGTGCTGTTTTGTGTCAATTGTTACAATGGACAAGCAAAAAAAGAGTTAGCACCTTTTCAGACAGGCTCATATGTATACATAATAGCATTAGGTACTCCAACTGGTTATGTCTGTCGTTCGTTGAATTGGGTTTTATGTCCTAGCAACATCTAAGGTCAGCAGAACGGTGTTAATTTTGCAGGGATGAAATATCTCCGCGATTTCGCGGATTTCCGGGATTTTTCTTGTAACTATAAGTGTATACTAATAAGTTGCTCCCATCCTGATATGACCTTAGATGTTGCCAGGACTTAAAACTTCACCAACCAACTGATACGTTGTTTCACGCTGCAGCACCATCAGCGTATACTAATATGTGGTGCAAACGCCGCAGCACTAGCAGCGTATACTACTAATGCCTTCACGGCGCAGCACTATCAGCATATACTACTAATACGTGCTTCTAATGCCGCAGCACTATCACAGTATCAGCGTATACCGATATGTGACACAAACGCCGCAGCACTAGCAGTGTATACTACTAATATGTGCTTTTAACGGCGCAGCACTATCAGCGTATACCGATATGTGATGCAAACGGCGCAGCACTATCAGCATATACCAATATGTATGAAACCCGACTTACGGGAATTTTCAGCGATTCCCTGACATTGCTAAGCCTATGGGAGAATATCAGCATTTCCGCTTTTTTTCCCGGAGACCACTTTCATCCCTGCGTCCTAGCAACATCTAAGGTCATCAGAACGGTGTTAATGTTGGTTGGTTTTAGGAATTTTACGTCCTGGCAATATCTATATGATCTACGGTCATATCAGGATGGGTACCGGCTTGTGACTGCCTCATGGCAACTTTATAGTGCTGTCTCACTGAAAAATCAGGCTGCCAGCACCATGACCCGATATCCCACTCAGTCACATTATCCTGACACTGAGCTAAACAGTCCTTTCCCTATCCAGTAATGCCAATCGCCAAGATAGAAAGTGACCAGTATCAATTTTCTAAGTCATTGGTTGGACTTGACCTGGAATCAATCTCCCGATATCCCACACGACGGGCTTGCGCTCTACTGATTTGGCCACCTCGTCCGGTGGATGGGGTTAAGTGATAGACATAAAATAATTTACCATCAGATGGGATGCCCGAATGAGTTAGGGTTGTTGTGTTGGTGGTGGGGTTGGTGTTGTTTTGTTTGTTTTGGTTGGGTGGTTTTGGTGGGGGTGGTTGGTGTGTTGGTTGTGTGGTGGGTTGGTTGGTGTGGTGGTGGTTTGTGGGGGGTTGTTGTGGGTTGTGTGGTGGTTGTTGTTGTGTTGTGGGTTTGTTTTTGTTTTTTGTTGGTTTTCTGCTTAAAGGGACCTTTATTCACAATCACAGACCTGTGCACCCGATCTTGCAGCTTTCCGTATTGTCTAACCTATTTTCCATATTCTTGAATGACTTTCAGTAACAATTTACAATGAAAAATAAATGCTAAACCACAAGCCTATTAGAGACCTCTCTACCCAGGAAAAACACTATCACTAGTATCACTAGTCATTTTCAGTATTTCTTTGAGGAGACTTTCAGTATTTGTACAGATGTGATCAGTAACTTTTAGTGTGATAAATACACCAATTTCCAGAACAAAGGCAAAGAAACCGTATTTTCATATTTACCCTTGCAATCCGGAACAAATCCGGAAGGTGCACTGGTCTGCAATCATGATCAAATAATACTAGTTATAATTTAGGATTTCTTGAAACAACCTATTCTCTGGGAGTTACTTAGGACCTAATACCCCCCTGTCACACTACGACGTAATGAGCCAACGTAAGCCTGACGTGGTCACTTTTTGTCATTACGTTGACATACGGTTTTTTTTGTTGTAAATATAGTTTATTCATTGAATAAAGTCTTTTGTCAGCGCCGTGGCACTGGTCTTCCAGCCATGTGACAATACAGTTATTTACAATATATGCAGCTAGCCCAAATCAGGTGAAATAACAATATCAAACATTCAAAGACTTACATATGGTATAGTTTGACAATTCACATACAAAAATAGCAGTTATATGTTGTATTCCTACACACTTGATACATACATGTGTATTGATTAGACCTTTACATTACGGAGTGGTTAGGTGCATAGTTTTCCTTCATAGGTTTGTATGCCTACTATGTTGTGAATTGCAAAACTATCATGTTGTTGGAGTTAACATTTTGAGATGGAGTGAGTGTTAGTAGAATGGTTTGTTTATTCTGTTAGATAGAGTGTGGTTAGCTTATAGGGTTATGCTTAAAAGGTTAATACCTCAGGTGTGTTTTTTGACTACATGAAGTAGTTTGAGTAAGTAGGTTGTTAGTAATGATGGGATAAACAATGCTTGGAGGATTGTATGTTTCAGTCATTTAGTAGTCTAGTACAGACTTTATTAGTGTCTATGTTTGTACAAAGACCCTATAATACCAAGACAGCTCACTCAGCCTGTACTGTGTAATCAAAATGATCAAACCCACCACTTGGTGCGCTGGCTGTTCCCCCGGCTAAACAGATGCCACAATATATGCACAAATGTATATATGAATGTGAAAGCTGTGTGACGATGGCGACGATGATGTGTGCCTGTTCATAGCAATCCGATATTGATGTGTATTCACGCTTACCCGCCTCATGCATGATATAACCATATGTGTTTACATGTGAAACACCAACCAGCAGCTGGGTCGATCAAACCCACCACAAGGTGGCACCGCAAAATTTACATCACATGCGAGAGATAAGGAGTGAGCCGTCCCAGTACTATAGGGCCCCCAGTCTATAGCAATACTACCAGACTGATACACCTTTCCGAATTTGATGGGCAAATAATTTGTATGGTGGATAACTTGGTTTGTTGGCAGCAGGCAAAGGAGCGCGTGGGGTGGTGGGTTACGTTATGATGACGTCAGAATGATGTTAGACTGACGTCAAGCTACGTCATGTTACGTTGTGTTATGTCGGCGCATGTCAAGGTTTTGAACCTGTTCAAAACTTTCGACGTAACTCAAACGTAAGGGTTTGCGTTCGCCGTACGTTCTGTACACGTTCGGCGAACGTCAATGATGTTAAATGGATGTTAGTCAAACGCTGCTCACTACGTTGACCCACATTAAAGCCGGTGGAAACTTCCACGCGGCGGAATGGGAATGTCAGGAGAACATACGCCGAACGTACGTCCAACGTACATTCAGCATTTTGCCAACGTTTAATGACATAAGTAACGTAAGGTAACATAAAGCAACATAGTTCTGGCGATGGAATAACGTTCATAATGTTCCGTGAGCATCATTATGTTGTCCTCTCTCGTTGAATGACGCTATCACTATGCTTTACCGACGTTACGCTCTCATCAACTACGCTGCATCCACGTTCAACTTGTGCCCAAATTTGCATACTACGGCGAGAAGTTCAACGTTTTTCACGTTCTCCCTACGCTGACGTCATTACGTCGTCGTGTGACAGGGCCTTTATCAAGGCTGATAGCTCTAGCTGTGGCTATTAGTATTGCACTAGTCTGCACTGACCTCAGGCAAGGAGCCACATAGACAGGTGGGTGTGGATAGGGTGATTGCATCAGTGAGCCGCAATGGCAAGCATAGGCACAATAGTTCCCATTTTCATCAACCCCCCCCCCCCCACACAGACACACACACACACACACAACACTGATTGATGTGGCCAGGACCCAGTGTCGCAGTTTCCGCTGTCCGCCAGTTTCCGCGGTACGCATCGCTGCTGCACATGCATCAAAATCGAACCGCATCATCACTAACCTTATAAATTTAATCTAATGTTTTTGGTACTGATATTTTCTATTTGTGTACCAATTGATTTGTTTCTAGGTGGTGTGGTTTTAGAGATATTTCACTTTTTCTGTATTTTCTGTATTAAGATTGCTCATGACCATTGACAATGCCTTGAGTTTGACGGTACGCGCAGTGCAAAACATTAGTTTTATTCAAAATTAATAGACATCAGGAACCCTAACCTTATAAATTTGATATAATCTTTTTGGTAAAGATGTATTCTATATGTGTACCAAGCGATTTGTTTCTAGGTGGTGTGGTTTTAGAGATATTTCACTTTTTCTGTATGAAGATTGCTCACGGCCATTTTAAAATGCATTTGAGTAGGTGTACCGCGGAAACTGGTGGACGGCGGAAACTGGGACACCGGTACAAGCTACATTTATCACTGAACCTACCTTGCGTATGTATATACAGTATAACCCCGTTAAACCAAACTTGAAGGGATCCTAGAAATGTGTTTCGATGAAGCGATCATTGGTTTAAATGTGCTTTGGCTTCGACTTTGACTTGGCGGGGAGGTAGTTGGGGTTGGGAGATTGGGGGGTGGCGTGTGGTGTGGGGGGTGGGAGGTGGGGGTGCGTGGGAGATGGTGGTGGGGGTAGGATTTGGTGGTGGGGGTGCGTGGGAGATAGGGTGCATGGCAGATGTGGGTGTGGGGGGGTGGAGATGGGGGTGATGGGGGGTGTGTGTGAGGTGGGGGGTGGGAGGGGTCTCAGATGACCTTATAACCACATGCAAGTTTGGTTTACCCGTACCGGAAGTGGCCTGGGGTCTGACATTTTGTTTGGATTGACCGATAATTTGGATTAACCGACTTTGGTTTAACCAACTTTTTTATATGATAAATGGTAGTATTTTGCCGGGACTCCAAAAAAGTTGGGATTAACCGATCGTTTGGTTTAACCGAGCTTGGTTTAACGGGGTTGTACTGTAATATGTTGCGTGTAATTGTAAGCTTTAAACAATGTCTGGACGTAAACCATTTCAAAGTGATACACTTCCAGGGAGACAAGTGTAGTAGTCTACACTGACCTATAACTTCTAAGGCAAGGAGCCACAGACACATAGGTGTGGATATGGAGGTTGCATCAAGGTGTCTAGGTAGTATAATGGTTAGCACACTATCCCCAGCCAACCAGTCCTTGCTCTTTCCTAATAATGCCGAGCGCCTGGCTAGGAAGCGACAAGTATCAATTTTTAAGTCATTGGTTTGACTCGACCAGAGTTCAAATCAACGAATCCATGGATTTGGATCCCCTGATCTCCCAAAACAGAAGACGGACACTCAACTCATTTGGCCATCCCGTCTGGTCACCTGACTATGAGTGGGAAATCGGGTCATGGTGCCAGCAGCCTGATCTCCCAGTGGGGCAACACGATAAAGTCACCATGAGTGTGCACTGTCACAAGTTGATTCCGATCCTCATATGACCTTGCATGTTGCTAGGATGTAAAATAACAAACAAACAAGCTACTCTGCTCTATTGGAGAATTGACACCCAAGCCAGGATGGCCAAATGAGGGAGTGTATGCCTCCCGTTTTGGTAGGTCATAGAATTCAAACCCCTGTGTTTGAACCATGGCCGAATCAAACCAATGGGGGACATGTTGCGTAGTTCATTTTCTGACACTTGGTGGCGCGTCGGTACTAGTGGGCCTACTCGGTCATTGACAATGCTTTGCGTTTGCCGGTACGTGCAGTGCAACACGTATATTTTATTCAAAATTAATAGAAATACAGAACCCTAACCTTATAAATTTAATATAATCTATTCATTGTATGTTTTCTGTATGTATACCAAGCGGTTTGTCTGTAGGTGTTGTGGTTTTAGAGATATTTGACTTCTTCTGTATGAAGATTGCTCATAGCCATTGGGTTTGCAGTGTGACAGTGTGCCGAATAGGCCCACTCGTTCAGTGGCGACGCGAACGGCAGGAATTTGAACTAAAAAGTCGGAGGTCCCCCATTGTAAAGTCTACAGCTCGAATCTGTGGTTGTGTAGGCAGGCTATAGTGAAATGAATACAGACAAAGAGAAAGGAGGAGCATGAAGTGTGAAAGAAGAGAGAGAGAGTCAAGCCCTCTGGTTTATTATTTATATGGTACATGGATTCAGTGTAGAATGAGAAACAAGCATTCTTAGCTCTACCAACATTTCGACACATTTCGGTACATTTTGATACCAAACACCACCCGACTAGAAAATTCTTTGTCCGGTGGTGTCCGGTACTCAGTCCGGTAAGGTGTGACTGGGGCTTTACAGATTTTGCATTGTCTCGACCTATCTTAACACTTGACATTACTAACATAGTGCAAGGAGCACTGAAATGAGGAAGAGGAATTGTCTGGCGCTTGGCATTAATAGGATAGGGCAAGGACTAGTTGGCTCAGTGTCAGGATAATGTGACTGAGTGGCGTATCGGCTCATGGTGCTGGTGGCCTGATTTCCCACTAGGGCAGCACTATAAAGTCACCATGAGTGTGTACTGTCACAAGTTGCTTCCTATCCTGATATGACCTTAGACGTTGCCAGGGCATAAAATTCCACCAACCAATCAAACCGCCCATTATCCCCATATAGTTGGGCATATTTCTGAAACTGTGGCTGCGTTGGCTTATTTCTGAAACTGTGGCTGGGTTGGCTTATTTCTGAAACTCTGCCTGGGTTGGTTTATTTCTGAAACTCTGCCTGGGTTGGCCTATTTCTGAAATTGTGGCTGAGTTGGCCTAATTCTGAAAATGGCTGAGTTGGCTTATTTCTGAAACTGTGGCTGAGTTGGCCTAATTCTGAAACTCTGCCTGGGTTGACCTATTTCCGAAACTCTGGCTGGGTTGGCCTAATTCTCAAACTCTGGCTGAGTTGGCCTATTTCTGAAACTCTGCCTGGGTTGGCTTATTTCTGATACTCTGGCTGGGTTGGCCTATTTCTGAAACTCTGGCTGGGTTGGCCAAATTCTGAAACTCTGCCTGGGTTGGCCTATTTCTGAAACTCGGATTGGGTTGGCCTATTTCAGAAACCCTGGCTGGGTTGGCCTATTTCTGAAACAATGCCTGAGTTGGACTATTTCTGAAACAATGCCTGAGTTGGCCTATTTCTGAAACAATGCCTAAGTTGGACTATTTCTGAATCTCTGGCTGAGTCGGACTATTTCTGAAACTCTGGCTGGGTTGGGGCCGTGGCTGCGACACGTCTAGCTGGGACGTCAGGGCGTGGCCTGTGGCGGCGGTGGGCGTGGCTTCGCGGCTGTCAATCACGCGGCGCCACGCGGCCGCACGGCGCGTGGCAGGCGGCAGGAAAGTGGAGCGGGGACGGGCTGTGGGCGGAGAGTACACGCGGGGTCCAAGCGGAACGCACGGACATTACCAGCTCCCGCCAGCCACCAGCCACAAGCCGAAACTACCAGGCTCTGCTGGGAACTATTGGAAACCAGTGGGAACTACCGGTAACCAGTGGGAACTACCAGCTCCCGTCAGCCATCAGCCGACACTATCTGCCCCTGCTGGGAACCAGTGGGAACTACCGGTAACCAGTGGGAACTACCAGCTCCCGTCAGCAATCAGCCGAAATTACCAGCCCTGCTGGGAACCAGTGTGAACTACCAGCTCCCGTCAGCCATCAGCCAAAACTACCTGCCCCTGCTGGGAACAAGTGGGAACTACCAGTAACCAGTGGGAACTACCAGCTCCCATCAGCCATCAGCCAACACTACCAGCCCCTGCTGGGAACCAGCGGAAACTACATGTAACCAGTGGGAACTACTGGAAACCAGTCAAAACTATCACATAGCGGCCCCTGCTGGGAACCAGCGGGAACTACCGGGAATCAGCCGAAACTACCAGCACATGCAGGGAACCAGCGGGAACTACCGGAAATCAGCAGAAATTACCCAGCCCATGCTGGGAACCAGTGAGAACTACCGGTAACCAGTGTGAACCACCAGCTCCCACCGGCAAACAGCAAGAACTACAGGAATCAGTGGAAACTACCAGCTCTGCTGACAATTGGCGGGAACTACCGGAAACCAGTGGACACTACCAGCCCCTGCTGAGAATCAGTGGGAACTACCTGTAACCAGCGCTAACTACCAGCAACTGGCGGGCACTACCGGTATCCAGCGGACACTACCAACCCTTGCCGGGAACCAGCAGGAACTACCGGTAACCAGCGGGAACTACCGGAAACCAGTCGAAACTACCAGCCCCTGCCGGCAAACAGTGAGAACTACCAGAAGCAAGTGGAAACTACCAGTAATCACAAAAAACTAAAAGCTGCTGCCAGCATCCATTGGAAACTACCAACGACCAGGGGAAACTATCACAGCTCCAACCTATAACCAGCGGAAACTATCAGCCCTAGCTAACAGCAAGCTGTAACTCCCAGCCCTTACCAGCATCAAATGCAAACTACCTGCTTTCCAGCTCTTTCCGGAAACAAATGAACCCTTTCAGCTCCCACTGGCAACAAGTGATAACTACCATCTCCCACTGCCAACAAGCGGAAACTACCAACTCTCTTACCAGCACAACCGGAAACTACCATATTGTGTCAGTAACAAGCAGAAACTACTACTACTAGCCGTCCTACACTCACAGGTTGAAACTACAACTTGCCATCCGCAATAAGTGGAAACTACCAACTTTCCTGTAATCACGAGCGAAAACTACCAGCCCTTCTGCAGTCACAAGCGGGAACTACCACTTGACTTCGGCAATAAGCAGAAACTACCAGTTTTCCTGCAGTCACAAGCAGAAACTACGAGCTTTCCTGCTCTTACAAGCAGAAACTAGCACTTGACATCCGCAACAACAAACAAACAAGTGTATCGGCAACAAACAAGTTATCGGCAACAACCAGAAACTACCCACTCCCACTGATAAGAAGCAAGTTATCGGCAACAAACAGAAACTACCTGCTACCACTGACAAGAAACAAGTTATCAGCAACAAACAGAAACTGCCCTCTACCACTGACAAGAAACACGTTATTGGCAACAAACAGAAACTGCCCGCTACCAGTGACAAGAAACAAGTTATCACCAACAAAGTGTAAACACCCACTCCCGGTGATAAGAAACAAGTTATCGGCAACAAAAAGCAGCTACTCACTCCCACTGATAAGAAACAAGTTATTGGCAACAAACAGAAGCTACTCACTCCCACTGATAAGAAACAAGTTATTGGCAACAAACAGAAGCTACCACCTCCCACTGATAAGAAACAAGTTATTGGCAACAAAAAGCAGCTACTCACTGCCACTGATAAGAAACAAGTTATTGGCAACAAACAGAAGCTACTCACTCCCACTGATAAGAAACAAGTTATTGGCAACAAACAGAAGCTACCCACTCCCACTGATAAGAAACAAATTATTGGCAACAAAAAGCAGCTACTCACTCCCACTGATAAGAAACAAGTTATTGGCAACAAACAAAAGCTACCCACTCCCACTGATAAGAAACAAGTTATTGGCAACAAACATAAGCTACCACCTCCCACTGATAAGAAACAAGTTATTGGCAACAAACAGAAGCTACCCACTCCCACTGATAAGAAACAAGTTATTGGCAACAAACAGAAGCTACGAGCTCTCGCCAGCAATAAGAGAGCAGTGCAAATGTCTGCAGGTGAGTGAACTGCTTTCACTGAACGCTTTGTTAGGTTTGTTGGTGTCTTGTTATATTTTTAGTTTCGTTTGAAGCAATTGCTTGTTATTCACCGGGGTATATGTCTTTGTCACTGCTGTTGCTTCTACACACAATACGTATTTATGCATATATACATTTATATATGCATAAGATTGAGTGTGGCCAGACAAGTTATCGTGTTTGCAGACAGGGGGCGCCACAATTGGCCAGATTGCATAGTTGATGAACAATTAAAATAGTAAGAGCAGTACAGTAGATGAGTTATGAGAATAATAAGGAGTGAAAGGTTCCGATTAATTATACTTGTATAATGCTTATACATCACCCATATACTAGATTCATCTCGATGTTAATCATCACCATCTATTCCAGTGCGTGAGTGACAGTATTCGCGGCACTGGTAGGGGTTGGGGGTAGTGGCACCACCTGTCCCAACCATGAAAAGTAATACACAACATATGGGTGATTAATATAGGGAAGCTTCCTTTCCGTGCCTTTATACTCGCATAAGTCTTATACATCACATACATACATTGTCATCATTCATTATATAAGTGTACTAGTCTGCAAGGAGTCACATAGACAGGTAGATGTGGATAGGGTGATCGCATCAGGCTGCCTAGCTAGTGTAATGGTTAGAATACTAGCCCCAGAATGTGTTCAAATGGGTTAGAGAGCCTCGATGGTGTAATAGTTAGCACATTGGCCCATGATGGCCCGGAATGCAAGAGATGTGGTTTCGATTCCCTCTCTAGGCGCAATTTTCCCCATTTTCATCTCCCCCACGACATATCTACAGTATAACCCCGTTAAACCAAACTTGAAGGGACCCTAAAGATTTGTTTGGATTAACCGATCATTGGTTTAACTGAGCTTTGGCTTCAACTTAGACTTTGAGTAAGCGTGTATTGCACATGATATGTACAATGTATGTGGACACTTTGATTATTGTTTTTTTATTTATATACAGTATATCCCCATTACACCAAGCTCAGTTAAACCAAACGATCGGTTAATCCAAACTTTTTTCAGCCGGCCGGCAAAATTTTGACATTTATCATATAAAAAAGTCAGTGGGGTCTCAGATGACCTTATAACCACATGGAAGTTTGCTTTAACCATACCGGAGTGGCCTGGGGTCCAACAATTTTGTTTTGATTAACCAACTTTGGTTTAACCAACTTTTTTATATGATAAATGGTAGTATTTTGTTGGGCCGCCAAACAAATTTTGGATTAACTAATCGTTTGGTTTAACCGAGCTTGGTTTAACGGGGTTATACTGTAACAGAATCTATATGTATGTGACATGCTGGTATTGTCCGGTATGACTCTGAATGAGTATAACACAAAGAACAGCTTAGGTCGATGCGCATTCCAGGGGTCCGAGGGACGCAAACCCCAAACTTGGATGAGGGGTATGTCTTGACATAGTGCCCTATCCTGGCATTTCAAGTATATGCCAGTGGGCTCAGTGCCTGGATAATGTGATTCAGTGGGATATCGAGTGATGGTGCCAGATACGTGGTATCTCAGTGAGACAGCACTATAAAGTCGCCATCAGTATGCAGTCACAAGTCAGTAGGTTCTTATCCTAACTTTTGCTGATTTTGAGGTGCAAGCCAACATAAATTTATTTCAGCGCAAATATCTCCCGAGAAAAGCATTTATAATAAAAGTTACTTCAAATTAAAGCTGCATAGTCCGATGAAGCGTCAAGTTTTCAAAATCAAAACAATTATCTAGATTTGATTCTACATATCTAACTTAGATACTGATGCACATATTAAGTATTTATTGCCACATAGAAGGGAACACTGAGTCGATTTAATAGAACCTGTTACTGCAGAAGTCTATGGTATAAGAGTTTTTGTGTGCTTGCCAAAATTATTTTCACATGTTTGAATTTCAAATGTCTCAAAAGGTAGCCATTTCAATTAAAAGTTACTTCAAACTAAAGTAAGGTAGATTATAACAATCAATTTAATATACTTATCTCAGTATGTGATTTTCGACCAACACGTCGGCGTACGTCATCATATGGTACATATACGTTGGGTGTACATCGGGTACGTTCCGGGTACATCGTTATACGTCGTCTTATGTCGCTGTGCGTCGAGGTTCCGAAAATATGTTGTGCATGCTCAAAATTTCCAATGTGTATTGACGTGTGCCTCGTATGTTGAACATACACTGTGTGTACGTTTGGGATATGTCGGCGTATGTTGGGAGTATGTTAGGGATACGTTGGAATACGTTGCTGCATGTTAGACGTATGTTCAGCCTGTTGGGAACGTGCAATCTGCGTACAGTCCGCATACTGACAACAGATGCATAACATACTCCTAACATACTTCGAACGTATGCCTGCCATATCTCCAGCATACTTAGCATATCTGCCATACTTCTAGCGATGGAGTAACATATGTAACGTTGGTCAGCGTACCGTGAGTGGATGCGAGTGTTTTGCAAACATTTTGCGATGCACATGAACACTCTGATATGCTAGCAATAGGTCAAAGATACGTTCTGCATACATTACGTACATTGTGTGTACGTTGTGTGTACACCCATTTTTATCCCCTTCACTGAAAAGTTTGACGAATGCCGACGTAATGGCAAATTTTCTAATGTTGAGCCCACGCTGACGCCATATGTCGTAGTGTGACAGCCCCTTTACCGCTGCCGCAAACACGCCACAGGCGATTTGTGACTTAGGCATAAGGATGCTTCTGTTGCTTAAATATTCATGTGAATATTTCCATAACCCAGCTTCCCAACACTTTTTTAACGGGTTGCTTAGTTACCAATTTTGTAAGTGTTTGACTTGACTCGGCCGGAGATCGAACCCACGCACGCGCGCGAAGCGGGTGCCCTACCAACCAGGCCACCCAGTTCAATGTGTACCATGAGTAGGACATCAGTTGGCCGGATGACGGTGAATGGTGGCGACTGGCGCATGCGTTGTGAGTAGTATAGAGCAATGTCAGTTTTAGTCTGGTTCCAGGCAGGAAGACAGATAGATAAAAGATTCACCCTTTGAAAAGGAAAGTTTGTTTTATTTAACGACGCCTCTACAGCGCATTGATTTTTATCATCGGCTATTGGACATCAAACATATGGTCATTCTAACATATTTCTTTGGAGGAAACCCGCTGGCACCACACAGGCTACTCTTTCCGATAAGCAGCAAGGGGTCTTTTATATGCATTCCCACAGAGAGGACATCACATAACACAGCCTTTGATGAACCAGTTGTGGACCACTGGTTGGAATGGAAAATAGCCCAAACTGCAAATGTGTCCACTGAGCAGGATCAATCGGATGACCCACACCTTCACAGGTGGATACTCTGCCGCCTGAGCTACGTCCCGCTCCCCTAAAAGATTCACCCATATCCAGATTAGGGACGAAACACATCCCCACTTAATGTTACATAGTCCGATGGTTTTGAATTTCTGTCATTTTTCTGAGATAAATATATTACATTGATTGTCATTATCTACCTTAGTTTAGTTAGAAGTAACTTTAATTTTAAATGGCTATCTTTTGAGATATTTGAAGTGTAAGCATGTCAAATTAGTTTTGGCAAGCCCTCCAAAACTCTGACACGTTATGTTTCTGTAATAACAGGTTTTTAATCAATTGACTCAGTATTCCCTTCTATGTGGCAACAAATGCTTAAAGTTGCATAGTCCAATGGTTTTGAATTTCTGTATTTTTTCTGAGATAAATATATTAGATCGATCACTAGTATCTACTTTACATTAGTTCAAAGTTACTTTTATTTTAAATGGTAAACCTTTGAGATATTTTGAGTGCAAACATGATAAATTAGTTTTGGCAAGCTTGCAAAAACTTCTGCAGTAACAGGTTCTGTTAAATTGACTCAGCATTGCATTCTACGCAGAAACAAATGCTTAATAAGTGCATCAGTATCTGAGTTAGATATGTCAAATGAAATCTACATTATTGGTTTGGTTTTGAAAATTTGATATTTCATCGGACTATGCAGCTTTAATAAGTGCATAGGTACCTAAATTAGATATGTCAAATCAGATCTAGATAATTGTTTTGGTTTTGAAAATTGATGCTTCATCGGACTATGCGGCTTTAAATCCAAGCAAAACCTGCTTCAGTAAGAATTACATGTGGAGGTGCTGATTCCAGGGTGTAGTGTTAGTATCTATATTGGCATAAAGTTGAGAAATTGGTAGAGAATGCAAAAACAAATAATCAAGATGGCAGCCACAGAAAGCCCCCAAATCGACATTTAAAGTTGATTAAACTACATGATTTCATTATAAATCAGCATTTGAACTATATATTTAGCAGCTTAGGTTGCAAATGCATGTAGTTATTTTACTTAACTCAACTTCTTGACACCTTTTTTAAATGTTTTTTGTTAACAGCCCTGTCCCGCGGATAGTGCTCGGTGTAACTAGTTGGGGTTTTACGTCCTGGCAACACCTATGATCATATCAGGACGGGCAACAACTTGTGACAGTATGCACTCATGGCTACTTCATAATCATAGTGCTGGCCCATTGGGAGACCACGATTCCAGCACCATGAACTGATATCTCAGTCAGTCACATTATCCTGACACTGCCCAAACCAGTCCATGTTCCTATCCTATTAATGCCAAGCGTCAGGCTAGGTAGCGATAAGTATCAATTATATAAGTCATTGGTTTCACTCGGCTGGGAATCAAACTCCCGACCTTCCGCATGGGAAGCCTGCGCTCTATCGATTCGGCCACCGCGTCCGATTAACGTTGATATGTAGAAATGTACACATGTCGCCTTTTGTCGATTAGTTATTAATGAACAAAAATTGCTTCAGAATAGAACATCCCATTATATTGGGCGTTTAAATTCAACATTTGTGTAGGTCTGTTTATATGGCTTTCTTATTATTATTTTAACATTAAATTAAAAAAAAAAAGTAATTGCTGATTAAGCACAGTGCATTTCAACCAATAGGCAATAATGATTGGTCTTCCTCATTTCATTGCTCATTACCCGATCTTTTAATAATGCCAAAAGCCAGGTTAGATTAGATAGCGATAAGAATACTAGTTTAAGTAATTTGTTTGACTCGACTTACATATACAGTAAAACCTCCCTACTCGACCACCTCCACAGCTCGACCACTTCTTTATATCGACCGTTTTATTTAGGTCACACAATACCATTGTAACCATTTTCTAACTCCATAATCCGAACACCTCCCTAAATGGAGCACCTCAAGTTGGTCCCAAGGTCGGTCGATTTACAGAGGTTTTACTGTATAAGAGATGGCTACGCCCTCGTAGGAGAAAAGAGACAAAGCGAGGACTGGTGGAAGCCTCCGATTTATTGACCGAGGCTCTGGCCGAGCAATATACCACCCTACCTACTACAAAGCTTGAAATCTAGGCTCATGTGATGCCAACTGTATGTACCGGCGCGTGACTGGAGTGGTGTCGCACAAAAAGGGGTCCCGGAATGCAGTAAATCGGCTGAACCGGTGTATGAATAAATAAATAAATAATAAATAGCATGCATATTAAAAGAGAAATAAATATCACAAGAATGCTCCGCCCCTTTATATTCATATAATACGTTATATCTCACATATATATCCTGACCCTGATGCAAGACAGACACCATCACAATAACATCACCAGCAACAAGCATCGTCCCCCCCCCCCCATCACACTTCCCTCTCTCCTCCTCTCCTCCCTCTCCCCATTACCATCTATTTAAAGGGTCAGCAACCTATGTCCAATGCCACTCTACTTATTCACAAGTATCAGGAACCCAGGGTTCGAATCCCACGACCCATCAGATGGGAAGCGGACGCTCAACTCATTAGCCTATCCCCTCATTTTTGTTCCCAGTAACAATGTCCTCCCACCTCTCCCCCTCCCTCCCCGCCCCCTGATCCCCCCATCTGCTCCCCCCCCCCCCCCCCCACCGCCCAGGTCTCGCACACACGAACTGCAGACATTTCTTGCTCCAGAACCAGCTGGTTGGTTGTTGGAGCTTTACATCCTGGCAACATCTAAGGTAGTATCATGATGGGTACCAACTTGCGACAGGGTGCACTCATGGTGACTTTATAGTGCTGCCCCACTGGGAGACCAGGCCACCAGCACCATGACCCAATATCCCACTCAGTCACATTATCCTGACATTGAGCCGACCAGTCCTTGCCATATCCTAATAATGCCGAGTGACATGCTAGGAAAGTGACAGGTACCAATTTTAGCATCATTGGTTTGACTCGACCAGGGTTCGAACCCCACACTCTACCAAAACGACAGACGGACGCTCAACTCATTCGGCCATCCTGACTGCGCTCCCAAACCGGAAGTCACACATTCCGCCAGGGGGCGCCCCGTAAAGGTCACGTAATGAGCATGAGGTCATGTGGCACGGGCAGCGTTCTTGGACACAATTGGCGCGGCGCTTTACCAATAACTCGTCGACCAGGAACTTCGGGCACCCCCCCCCCCCACCCCCGAAAAAAACAAAACAAACTCAGACCAACTTGATGTGATGAACATTTTCTTTGTGAACTCATACCACAGGCGCTGTCTACCTCGTCACTACCAGCCTGGGTGGCCGAATCAGCTGAGCGTCCGTCTCCAGTTTTGGTAGATCGTAGGATTCGAACAAACGGGGTTAAACACCGGTCGAGTCAAACCAATGACTTAAAAATTTATACCTGTCGCTTCCCAGTCAGACGCTCTGCATTTATCAGATAGGGCAAGGACTGGTTGGCTCAGCATTAGGATAATGTGACTGAGTGGGATATCGGGTCATGGTGCTGTCAGCCTGGTCTCTCAGGGGGGCAGCATTATAAAATCGCCATGAGTATGCACTGTCACAAGTCGATGCCTGTCCTGATATGACCTTAGATATCTCTAGTACGTAAAACTCCAAAAACGTCGTCACTAAATCGAACCCTGGTCTCATTTACGTTGATCCCGTAGTACTAATTACTGACCGCAACGCAGGTAATTTGGTCGGTGAGATTCTAGTCGAACCCGCCCGCCCCGGGTGCAGACTCGAAGGTGTCACGTGGGACGCGCCTCATTTGCATACGAATTAGTTTCACTTGTCCGAGCCAATAGACGCCAGTGTCCATTACTTAACGAGTTGCCATGGCAACCAGAGCTGCGCCTCATAGCGACAGTCATAAAGAGCGGCAAACAGTGTAGGTAGGGGGCTGGGGGGTGGGGAGGGGTTGTTTGAATTTTATGTCCTGGCAACATCTAAGGTAATATCATGACGGGTACCGACTTGTGACAGTGCGCGCTCATGGCGATTTTAAGGTGCTGCCCTACTAGTAGACCAGGCCATGAGCACCATGACCTGATATCCCACTCAGTCACATTATCCTGTGAAGGGTGGTGGGGGGAGGGGGTAAATAGTCTGTCGTTGGAGTTTTATCTCCTGGAAATATCTAAGTGCATATCAGGACGAGGTCTAGCTTTGTCCATCCAACTAAACGGCTTCTAAGTTCTATTTATGACCGGAAGCTTCCCTTGTGAGTTTTGTTTGTTTGTCTATGTCGGTCCTGCTGCGACCGCAGATATTTCTAGGAGGTATAACCCCCAATAAGCAAACAGCTTCTCTTCCAGGTACTCCACTTAAATATAGCATTAAACAGAATAAAAAAATTGTCACTCAAAAAAAAAATATATATATATATGAACAATTTTTTTTTTTTTTACAATGCAGGGATGATTGAGCAAACTTTCTCTGTGTGTACAATGCCCCCCCCCCCCACACTTTGCGCTGATTCAGCGTCAACCGGAAGTTGATAGCCCTAATCCACCTGCCACTTCCTGTTCCGGTTCGAGGTGTTGACGAATGCCCGGATGTTGGTCACGTCGGGATTCACTGTCACTGTCACTGTCAGTCAGTGGATTCAGCTGTCAACAGAGAGGTGTCACAGATGCGTGTCTCACTGCTCTCAGTGCGCAATACGGAGGGGACGTGACAGACGGCAGGGTCGGCTGTGATCAAGTGAGGAAGTTTTCAGAAGTAATTTAAGGGGACCAGACCGGATTGCTAAATGAGTTGAGCGTCCATCTCCCATTTTGGTAGATCGTGGGATTCGAACCCAGACGGGGAAGCTGGACGGCGGGGAAGGCATGGGAGACCGGTACTACGCGTCCACTACGTCCTAATGCTGCCGACCGAGTGGCGAACGCAGCCCCGAGAAGAGGGAGGGGGGTGGGGGCGAGGTGCATGCTGGTCTCCCACCCCACATGAAGGAGGGGGAGGAGTAACCACTACAGAGATTATTACACGCAACAAAGGGTTTATCACTATTCATATATATATATATATATCTTTATATATATATATATATATACATATATATAGTCAGGAAGTGTTACGCGCACATTTGGTATACATTGATCTATGGCGACATTCGGCGGCGCACGTCAGGGGGTCGGCGAAGTTTTGTGCTTGCGCAAAAGTTTCGACGTGCGACGATGCGCGGGTGCCAACATTATGGCGACGTTAGGGGCACGTCGAGATACGTTAAACGCGCTGGAATAATATTATACGAATGCTAGGCACACGCTGCGCATGCGTGAGGCTCGTTGCGCCAAACTGTTGCTTTGTTTGTTTGTTGTTGTTTTACATCCTAGCAACATTTAAGGTCATACCAGGACGGTGAGCCAAAGTCTTTTTTTTTCTTTTTTTCTCATGCGTCGATATACGTTACCACAACGTCGGCCGCACACTACCAACATGTTGTGCTGACTTATTGTAATGTGACAGCGTCGTAATGTGACAGCACCATAAGATTATAGGGAATGTTCATGAAACTGAAAGTAGTGGATGTTACAATTAGATGAGCAGATGTTGAAGTGGACTGCATCCATTGACTTTAGCTAAGCATTTCCTTTCTGCTGTTGTTGGACCCCCCCTCCGTACCGGAAGTCAGGGACGTGCGTCTCTCGCTTGTACCGGAAGTCAGTGCCGCGCGTCTCCCGTTTGTACCGGAAGTCAGTGCCGCGCGTCTCCCGCTTGTACCGGAAGTGTGGCGTTATTTTGACAGTGTTATTTTGTTTATTGTTCTCGGTGCAGACACTATGATCCCCCCAGGCCCTGTTTGTAGGTGGCGCTGTGGGGAGGGGGCGGATGAGGGGGTGAGATGGGTGTGTGTGTGTGTGGGCGTGGGTGTGTCGGAGGTGTGTGGAGGGGTATAATGGATGAGGAGTGTGAATGGGGGTGTAGAGATAGTGGGTGTGAGTGTGGGTGGGTGGTTTGGTGGGTGAGAGGTGTGAGTGCAACTGTGGAGAGAGTGGGTGTGAGTGTGGGTGGGTGGGGGTTTGGTGGGTGTGGGGTGTGAGTGCGAGTGTGGAAATAGTGAGTGTGGGGTCGTGGGTGTGGTGAGTATGTGTGGTGTTGGTCAGAGAGTGGTGTGATTGTGGGTGTGCAAATAGTGGGTGCGGGTGTGTGGATGTGGGTGTGGTGTGGGTGTGGGAGGTACGGCGAGGATGTGTGGGGGGTAGGATTCATGAGGGGTGTGATTGCGGGTGTGGAGATAGTGGGGTGGGGGTGGGGTGGGGGTGGAGGTGGTGATTGTGTGGGGGTTGGTGTGTGAGGGGGTGTGGATAAAGAGGGTGTGGGGGGAGGTGTGGGTGTGTGGGTGTCGGGTGGTGTGGGGGAGTTCTTGGGATGGCGATGGTGTGTGGGGGGTAGAAGTGGGGAGGCAGTGCGGGTGTGGGGATAGTGGGTGTGGGTGTGGCGCAGTGTGGGGTGGGGTGGTTGGAGAGTGGGGAATGATGTGGGCAGTGGGGTGTGTGGTGTGTGGGGGTGGGGAGTGATGTGTCGGGTGTAGCGTTGGGAGGTGTGGATGATGGATGAACGCAGGGTGGGGTGCAGTGTGTGGGGTGTGATGAGTGTGGAGTGTGTGTGTGTGTGCGTGTGGTGTGTGGGGTGTAGCGTTGGGAGGTGTGGATGGTGGATGAAAGCAGGGTGGGGTGCAGTGTGTGGGGTGTGAGGTGTGGTTTGGGGTGTGTGGAGTGTGGTGTGTGGTGGTGTGTGGTGGTGGGGTGTTGTAGGTGTGTGGGTGGGGGTGGGGGTGTGTGGGGAGTGGTGTGGTGTGGGGTGTAGCGTTGGGAGGTGTGGATGATGTATGAATGCAGGGTGGGTGCAGTGTGCAGTGTGTGGGATGCGTGTGGTGGTGTGGTGTGTGTGTGGTGTGGGGGTGTGGTGTGTGTGGGGTGTAGCGTTGGGAGGTGTGGATGATGTATGAATGCAGGGTGGGGTGCAGTGTGCAGTGTGTGGCTGTGAGTGTGGTGTGTGTGGAGTGTGTGTGTGGTGTGTGGTGGGTGTGTGGTGGGTGGGGTGTGTGGGGAGTGGGGAGTGGTGTGTGGGGTGTAGCGTTGGGAGGTGTGGATGATGTATGAATGCAGGGTGGGGTGCAGTGTGCAGTGTGTGGCGTGTGAGGTGTGGTGTGTGTGGAGTGTGGTGGTGTGTGGTGTGTGTGTGTGTGGGGGTGTGTGTGGGTGGGGTGTGTGGGGAGTGGGGAGTGGTGTGTGGGGTGTAGCGTTGGGAGGTGTGGATGATGTATGAATGCAGGGTGGGGTGCAGTGTGTGGCATGTGAGGTGTGGTGTGTGTGGAGTGTGGGTGTGTGTGTGGGTGTGTAGTGTGTGTGGGGGTGGGGTGTGTGAGTGGGGAGTGTGTGTGGGGGTAGCGTTGGGAGGTGTGGATGATGTATGAATGCAGGGTGGGGTGCAGTGTGCATGTTTGGCATGTGAGGTGTGGAGTGTGGTGTGTGGTGGTGTGTGTGTGGGTGTGTAGTGTGTGTGGGTGGGTGTTTGGGGAGTGGGTGTGGTGTGTAGTGGGAGGGTGGTGGGATGATGTGAAATGCAGGGTGGGGTAGTGCAGTTTTGGCGTGTGAGGTGTGGGAGTGTGGTGTGTGGTGGTTGTGTGTGTGGGGTTGGTTGTGTAGTGTGTGTGGGGGTGGGGTGTGTGGGGAGTGGGGAGTGGTGTGTGGGGCTGTAGCATTGGGAATGTGTGGTGCAGGGGTGGGGTGCAGTGTGTGGAGTGTGAGGTGTGGTTTGGGGTGTGTGGAGTGTGGTGTGTTGTGGGGTGTGTGGGGGTGTGTAGTGTGTGTGGGGGTGGGGTGTGTGAGGAGTGGGGAGTGGTGTGTGGGGTGTAGCGTTGGGAGGTGTGGATGATGGATGAATGCAGGGTGGGGTGCAGTGTGTGGGGTATGAGGTGTTGTGTGGTGTGTGGTGGGATGTGTGCAGTGTGTGGGGTATGAGGGGTGGTGTGGAGTGTGTGGAGTGTGGCGTGGTGTGTGGTGGGATGTGTGGGGGTGTGGGTTGGGGTGTAGAGTGTGGGGAGGGGAGTGGGGTGGTGTGTGAGGGGTATCTGGTTATAGTTGTGAGGACTGGTAGGTAGTGGTAGTGAGTGATCAGTGGGGTATGGAGTGTGCAGTGGAGAGTGGCTGGGGTTCGTGAGGACTATGCAACTTTAAATTGATTAGCTATTCCCTTTTTTATTAACAGCAAGAAATGCTTAACACTTGCACCAGTATCCAAGTTGGCTATAGAATCAAATATAGGTAAGTTTTTTGTTTTTTATTTTTTATTCTGACTTTATTGACCTGGCCAAGTCCACCACAAAAATGAATGTTGATTCCTCTTAGGACCAGACGCGGTGGCCGAATCGGTAGAATGCAGACTTCCCTTGAAGAAGGTCGGGAGTTCGAAACCCGGTTGAGTCAAACCAACGACTTACAAAATTTATACTTATCACTACCTAACCTGGCATTCAGCATTACTAGGATAGGGCAAGGACTGGTTAGCTCAGTATCTGGATAATGTGACTGAGTGGGAAATCATGTCATGGTCCCGACAGCCTAGTCTCCCAGTGGAGACTGGGAGAGTAGGCTATTGACACATAACTGATTGTATGCTTTTACATTATATGTAAAGGCGATGGTTGAATAAAAACAAACAATTCTCGCCGTGAATATGGCCTATGCTGCTGACACGGCGTAAAGAAACCACCAATCAATCAATCAACCCAATGGAGCAGCACTATAAAGTCACCATGAATATGCACTGTTACAAGTCGGTATATGTCCTGATATGCCCTTAGATGTGTTGCCCTGCCGGGGGAGAGAGCCAGGGCCATTGCCACCATGATCCGATATCCCACTCAGTCACATTATCCCTGATACAAACCAGTCGTCACCCTATCCTATTATTAATGGCAAGTGCCAGGCTAGGTAGCAAGAAGTATAAATTTGGTAAGTCATTGGTTTGACTCCTGTCAGCACTCTTACCAATTTGGGAATCCCGCCCGGCACGAAAGCAAGTCGCCCACCCACTTAGCCACCTCGTCCAGGGTTCAAAGTTCAACTGTTAAATAGTATTAGTGAAAATTGACAAAAACTCTTCTCCCGCAGGCCTGTATGTCATCTGGATAGATGTACATAGTAGGCCAAGTTTTCATATACAGGTTAGGAAAAAACTTTGAAAATTAAAAAAAAACTAATATAGAAACTACTAACACCAAAAAACGCAAAAGGTTGGCCCGAGAAAGATCAGGTAAACACTTCTGAGTGCGAGACCAGACCAATCCAGCATCACAGCTGTCCAGCATTGAAAACAAGCACCCTCACGGGAGCTTACACATTATGGGCAGAATAAAAAACTTGTCACCAAAAAAAAAAGAATACATACATACTAGCTTTAACCCATGCTGCGTCTCTGCATCAATCCCTGAACCAATATTGTGTTGAACCATCATTATATATATATATATTCACGGTCTCTGACTATATTCAGAGACTGGGTATATATATCTATGTTCTCTGCTATATTCTGGACTCATGCACTGTCCCACTTCAATATAGTGCTGCCATCTGGTGGAATCCATCTATACCATTATACTTTAAACCATATTGGTAGCACTATCTAATGGCGTAGTTAACAACACTCGCGGTTACGTGACTCAAAATGGATGCCACTCTGGTTGAAGTGACCAAAGTTAGTTTTTAAAGAATACATCAAAATTAATAAGAAATGTG
Source organism: Branchipolynoe longqiensis (assembly GCA_030323885.1). Taxonomy (NCBI): domain Eukaryota; kingdom Metazoa; phylum Annelida; class Polychaeta; order Phyllodocida; family Polynoidae; genus Branchipolynoe; species Branchipolynoe longqiensis. The sequence continues at coordinate 38,933,817 of CM059202.1, forward strand.
TACGGTACGCACAAAAAACATGCTTTTGACAACCCATACATGGCGAAGCATCAGTGCAGTACGATGATGTGTGTTGGCGGCGCCGATTAACAGAGGAGTAGTGATCAGAACGACCCTAAAACTTAACTTAATATAGCTGTGGGACTGGGGGGGGGGGGAGTGGGGGGTAGGGGGGGAGAGTGTAGCATCCTGGAGACACACCGGAAGTGTATCTGGAATTGGACCGGATGTGAGCCGCACGCATGTATGGGAGGAGTGGAGCGAGGTGAAATTCGCAACCGGAAGTGGAGCGTGGAGCTCAGACCGGAAGTAGATGTGTGTTGAACTCAAGGCAAGGGGCGGAGGTGGGAATGCAATTGCCCCGGTTTGCACACGCCAGCGTCCCAAGTCCAAAACGAGGCGGTGAGACGGATGGGCCCCCCTAATCAACTTACCTGATGGATGGAGAGAAGGAATTAGCATCGGGCCGGAGGAGGGCAGAAGTGGATGACTGGGGCGGGGTGGATGGGGGGGGGTGGGGTAGGGTGAGGGGGGGGGGAGGTGAGGGGGTGGGTGGATGGATGGAGAGTAGGGAGCGTGTGGGGGTGGGGGTGAGGGAAGGGATGGGGGTGGAGTGAGGGGTGGGTCGGAGGGGGGAAGGGGAAAGGAGGAGGGGGGGGGGGAGGGGGGGGAGAGGAAAGGTGGGATGAGAAGAGGAGATGGGAGGGGGTGGCGGCAGGGTGTAGGGAGAGGGAAGGGGGGGTGAAGGAGGAGGGAGGGGGAAGGAGGAGGGAGGGGTTGGGAGGGGGTGGGTGGAGGGGGGGGGAGTGTGCAGGGGTGGGTGCTTGGAGAGTACGTTGAGGGGTTGATTGTGCTGAGTGAAAGGGATTGGAGAGTGAGTGGGTAGGAGGGCGAAGGGCCAGGGTGGGAGGGTGGTAGTCAAGTGTGTGGTGTGTGGTGGGTTGGTGTTAGTGTGTGGTGGGGTGGTGATATTGAAAGGTGGTGAGATTGTGAGGAGGGTGGGCTGTGCAGGTGGGGGGTACAAGGGGTTTGTGGATGGGGTTGGGGTGGGTGGGATTGTGGGTGGTGTGTGCGGGTGGGGAGTACAGGGATTGTGGGGGTGGGGGGGGGTGGAGGTGGGTGGTAGGTAGTGTGTTGAGGTGGGGAGTAGTTGAGGTGTATTTTGTGTGGATGTGGAAGGTGGTTGTGGGAGGTGGTTGTGGGAGGTGGGTGGATGTGGGAGGTGGGTGGATGTGGGAGGTGGGTGGTGTGTGCAGGTGGGGAGTACAGTGGGTGGTATATTTTGTGTGGATGTGGGAGGTGGTTGTGGGAGGTGGGTGGATGTGGGAGGTGCGTTGTGTGTGCAGGTGGGGAGGTACAGGTGGTGGTGTATTTTGTGTGGATGTGGGAGGTGGTGGTGGGTGGTTGTGGGAGGTGGGTGGTGGGAGGTTGTGGTATGTACAAATGGGTCATACAGGAGAATGTGGTGGTGGTGAATTCTGAGTGGAGGTGGGAGGTGGGAGGTGGGTGGTGTGAGGTGGGTGGCGTGTACAAATGACCGTGCAGGAGGTGGGGGTGTGGGCGGCGGTGGGAGGAGGGTGGTGGGAGGAGGGTGGGAGGAGGAGCGGGCATTAGAAGTACGAAGGCGGTGAAAGCAGCGACCAGTTTGCTCTTTGGTCATTTCAATAAAGAAAGTAGTCGACAAACCCCATAAATTACTCACACCCATAACAACACACATACCCACCCATACAACCCAGCTATATCCAAGCTCCCCCCCACACCCCAGTCTATATACATCCCCAAAGAAAGCTGCACACAATGCAACACATTTTACTTCCACTATGTACAAATCAAATGTGATCGCTACAACAGCTGGAAGATCAGTGCCTCAGCACTGACAAAATATGTATTCAGATGAATACAAATATTTACCCCCAAAAAAGCACACACAAAAAAAGCTTCCGCCCCCACAAAAAAAAAGAACTTACAAAAAACCCACAGCAATACACTATTTATGTCCGTCGAAGTCATTCCTGTTGTAGTTGGTGAATTTCCAGTACAATGTACCCAGGCGAACTTCCTGGGCGGGTTTTACTATAAATAATATAAGAGTTGTTAGTTCTACAACGAACACAGCCATTTACACAAGGATTTACGACGAAACTTCTGGTTGTATTATTGGCGAAACTTCTGGTTGTATTATATAATATATCATCATCATCATCATCATCATGCTGTCGGTCGTGATGCGACAAAGACTGCTTTCATTACTTGAGTGCACTGTACATTTCATGAAAGCTGCCTGCAAAAGTGTTGAAGTGCTGCTGGCTTTTGCAAGTTACCAGTGGCACTCTCTCGGGGAGCAAATATAGGTTTCACTGGCAAGAACATGTCCAGACAGGCGCAAAACTATTTGTTCCTGCAGTGGCTGGTCGGGAGATGTTGGGAGTTCCATACGTCAACCGCCCTTAATGCTGCCACAGTGACATGGTTTTCTGTTTAGGGTTTGCTCCCTTAGCCTTCGGTTCTGTCAAGAACCTGTACCTCAAGGCAGTGGTTTACAACTCTGCAGGGCAGGGGCGTCAAACTTCCTAATATACATATATAATATACATATACATATAATATACATATAATATACATGTTTAACCGTCGGGCTATTCCACCCCCGCTTAAGGCGACCCTACGTGTTAATATAAATAATTGTTTCCATGTGAATGACTTGTGCCTCCTGCAGCGGTTGTTCTGTACCTGCCAGCAGACCTTGACTGCTTACCGAGGTGGAGAGTTCGATCTGACAGACAATTGGCAGAAGGCCCTTAATTAAATAAGATTATAGAGCAATCCAAATAGCAATCTGAAGTAGACCATAGCAGTTAATAATATAAGTCTGGAGAACAGTAAAGAATGCAAGGAACGTTCATGTCACTTCTTAGGAGCTCACCGCTTTATTCATACCTCTTACTAACAGAATGAATTTAGCAATATAACTTATGTTATGAGTTAAATATGGTTCAACAATGTAATGTATGTTATTAGTCAAATCCCCTCCCATATAATGAAGTTAAATAAGTTTTGAATTTCCATAATAAAGGCCTAAATCTTGGCTAAAACATCGGAGAGTGCAAAAACATGTCTGATGGGTCTGGGTCCGAACGCCCGACCTTCCATCGTTGCTAGGATAGTCACAATCGACGTATCCAAGCAACGCTTTACAGCAGGGAACCCTGCCTCGCAAAATGCGCGCCTGCGCAAAATGCGCGCCTGTGCAAACTGCGCGCCCGCGCAAAATGCGCGCCTGCGCAAAATGAGGTCGAGCAGTCTCGCCCACTTCACAGCCTCCCCAGACGAACAACAGGAACTGATGTTCGTCTAAGAAAGGAAAAGTGGGAGAGACTACCAGGGTTCGCGGCTGTAGCAGTAAATAATAAGCGTAATCGCGACCCCGCTTGATCCACGACCATATGGCGTGGAATGCGAGGCCCCGCATACTTCCTTCTCGTTGTGTAATTTTTTCGATTTGAGACAAGCCAGCTCTCTGGTCAACAATTTCAGTATTTCACAAGAAATATGTTTGTACTTAAATTCCTTCAAAAACAGTTTTGAATCATTACTTGATAAAATTGAAACTACCAGAATCGACTTTCAATTCTGGTACCGGCCCAATTAAAAATACTGACACTGTCATAGCTGAATACCCTGCCAGTCAGTCTGGCAATGAAAGAAACTCCACTAGTCACTCGTCATCTGTACCATTGCACACCATCCAATATCACAACCCTTTATAACACACTCCACCATTTTGACACTTGTGACCACACATGTACTACTAACCCCTGGAAGAAAATTCCCTAGCCCAGTTCCTGCGATGAAAGCTAGCTCAATATTTCTCCTCTACCAGTAGCCTATACTGTAAACTCATTACAGCCTCAAAAGAACTCTGGCCGGCATTACCATAGTAATATCCCTATCTCAAGTCCGTATCACACCGTACGCTAAAAGTGAAGGGTATTTGGAATTCGCTACAGATGACGTTACCCTAAATGTATACAGCTCCAACGACAGGGTCCCCTTTTTC